>SKCR01055084.1:0-65731 GCA_019454045.1 Zanthoxylum bungeanum | reverse complement strand
AATCTAAAGGCTTCCACCAATTTCTCCACCAATTGCTCCACCAAACATGACATCAAACATAGCGCCAAACATGGCACCAAACATGGCACCAAACATGGCACCAAATCATCCACCATGTTTGGTGGAAGTTTGACAATTTTTATTTTTTTATTTTTTTATTATGAAAATGATTTTAATAATTACACATAACACACTTCCGAATGTTTTATCAATTTCGGTCATGGAAACTTCTGAATTCGAAATTATTATGAACTTCAAAGTTGTAGATCTTTGAGTCTTCTTTAATTTGGAACTTGAATCACCTCAATCTGATATCAGAGTAAAACGTTATGGCCACAATACGACAATTGCGCAAAGCTGGAATTTCCGAAATTGTATTTCGTTAGAACGCCATTTCAAGTTTCCAATCTCCAAAATCAAAATGTCAAGTCCAGTTTTTGCCCTTATTTGACCCACATTTCGTCCTAAATGATTCCATTAAGTCCCAATTTTATTTTATCTGTAAAATAAACTAAAACACATCAAAAGGTTCATCAAACCCAAGAAACTAAACAAAATATTAGGTAAAATGGGCGGTAAATATTGATATATTTTACGCTCATCATTATTAAAGTTGGATTTAATGCGTATATTTGATGGATTTAGTGCATATATTTGAAGTGATGTACTTTATTTTAGTATCTACCGTAGGATTTGATGTTTTCTTGCTGTTCTTCAATTAGGTTCTGAAAAATACGTTAGCAGTTGTTGATTTTTTTTTTTTTTCCAGATATGTGTTGTGCTGATGTTTTCTTGCTAAACAATGAATATGCTATTGATTTTGTATTTGATTTTAATTAAACGAATAAACTAATCGAATACGAATATTCGTTTATTAAAATAATATAAATTTTGATTCGTTTAATTTTGTATAAACGAATCGAATGCGAATATTCATTTTTTAAATGAATATTAAATTCGAGTCGATTCGTTTAATTTTATTTAAACGAATCGAATACGAATATTCGTCTAATAAACGAATCGAATTTGAATTCTAATATCAGGATTCGTTTAATAAACGGATCGAATTCAAATTTAGTACATTATAATTCGATTCGTTTAGCATTCGTCATGAATTCGATTCGTTTATTCGTTTTACCACCCTTACTATTGATGTATGTAGGTTACAACCTTGTAATATTTTAACAACATTCAATTATTCATTTTTATATTATGATAATGAAAAAGAGAAATTCTGGTTAATGGTTATTAAAAAATTTTGTGGTTGCTTTCTTGTAGTAAAATAATTGAGATAGTTACCTATTTTTTTTAAAAATCTAACTATTTGTAAATATATTCCTATTTTGAAGTGTTTTTTTTGCAGGGCATAGTTGATTAGAGAGCGCGGGAAAATGACTAATCGTGTAACAATTGCCTCTTCTTTTGTAATTGGTTGGGAAGTTCGCAGCCACAGTTTTTGAAACTTACAATCGCCTCGTTCGAAGGCCAGTTGACAAGTCTCCAGTCTGTCAGTTGGTGGGAATGGGATGGCATTATGCGAATATGATGGATCGGATAATAAACAAAAGTATAGTCATAAGTAGACCGGGCCGGCGGTTCGGTTCGGTTCCAAACCGGTTAATTTCGATTCGGTTTCGGTTTCATTCAGTTTTTTTTTTTATTTTTTTTTTTTACTTTTTTGAAAATAAAAGTTAAATTACAAATAACTACATTAAATTATTTTTTTTGAAAATAATTACAAATAAAATTACATAATTACAAATAAAATTATGTAAATTTCAAATTACGTTAAATTACATTACATAATTACACTAAATTACAAATAAAATTCTTATCTAAAAAATTAAAAAAAAATATTATTGTATAAATTCAAACCGGTTCCAACCGGAACCGTACGGTTTAAACGGTTCGGCTATAGGAGGAACCCTACCGAACCGGTTAGATTCCGGTTCGGTTCCGGAACCGGTTAGATTCCGGTTCGGTTCCGGTTCCGAACCGAAACCTTGGTCGGGTCTAGTCATAAGTCCATTCTGGGAAAATACTTTTTGATAGTCCCAACCCCATCCAAAACAATATTACTTGTTAAGAGTGATAATCAATTATAACTACATTCTAATATTTTCTCAAACTATATGAAATGCCACAATTTATCATTTTTGCTTTTTAAGTCTGCTGTCGAATCTTAGGACTTAATCCGATATAGTAAATAGACAATGGAAACTATCAAGCTCGAATGAACCCAACGTTTTCGTTTCTTGGGATGTCATCATCTATCTCTTGAGCCAATGTTTTTATTCAACGTGACATCCATATATATTTTTTTGGAAACGTTGGAAATTATGTCGTCAATTCATCCGACCCGGAATTAAGCGAAACAAGTAAAACCCCTGGCTGCTCCAAACTCTTACAAGAAATGTACCACCTGAACTCGACCCCAGGACCTGACAACTAAGTCATAAGCCCTTTTACCACCAAGCCACACCCCTTAGTGGTATCCATATACTTTTGGTTGGAAGTGGCTTTGATATCATTTGTAATGAGCTGATCCATTAACAAGATATTATGCTCTTAATGATCCGACTTATTAGCAAGATATTATATTATTTTGCCGGAGTAGTCTACCCCACCAAAACTTTCATTGTATGGACCTGAATCCACTGAAACGCGCATTTTACCATGTTAATGGCAATGATAGTACCATTTAACGAAAGAGAAATTTATAAAACTAACAAAAAAAAAATACTCATTTGAGCCACAACGTTTTCTATTTGCATTTTCAACCACAGTCTCTGAAGTGTACTTTAGAGAATCTGGATTCTCCAAAGTACACACCGAAGTTGATGTAAAATTCGGAAATCCGAAGTCAAAACTTTGGATCTCCAAAATTTTTAAATTTTTTTCGAATATCTAAAGTTTTGATTCGAATCTCCGAAATTTGAAAAAATGTCTATAAAATCAGGACATTCCCCATTTGTTCTCACTATAAAAACTTAGCCTTTTGAGGTCTATGGTGGAGGCAGAATTGAAATTGTCTGTATCACCAGCTGATCGCTATGAGTTTGAGGTTCGTAGTGGAGACAGAATTGAAATTATCAACATAAGGGAGAAGACGTGACGTGCAGAAAGTTTGATTTAGAGCAACTTTCATGTGCACACGCATTGGCGGTATGTGCGGCTGTTAGAATCAAACGCTCTAGTCTTTGGAGTAAGACTTACACAACGGTCACCCTTCGTATTGCGTATGCGGAAACTATCCATCATGTTGGTGACTAATTTGATTGGATCTTGCCTGAAGAGTTATCAGATATAATATTATTTCTTCGTTCATTGGAAAAACATTCAAAAATAATTTTAACTAATGATTTTCAATGCATGTTTGAATGTATTGCCACCAAATGAGCGTGTTTTGACGGGATCACCAAAAACAAATAGAGGACTGTCATATGACGAACAAACAATGCAAGTCATATATGGTCGATGTGGCGAACATAAACACAATAGACGTTATTGAGTGATTCCTCTTAGCCAAAATCCAAGTCAACATTAATTTCAACTTATGTAAACAGATTTAATGTATTAGTAATTGATGTTTTTTATTTATGTTTTCGAACTTATATGTAAAAATCTTATATATCAATAAAATTCGTTAACTATTTCGTTCAGCATCAAAATCAATATCGTATCAAAAAAAAAAAACATTTATATTTTTGTAGTGAGAACAAATGCGGAATACCCGATTTTATAAATATTTTTTCAAATTTCGGAGATTCGAATAATACTTCGAAGATCCAAATCAAAACTTCGGAGATCCGATATATCGAATAAAAAATAAAAATTTAAAATTTAAAACTTCGAAGAATCGATGTTTTGATTTCAGATCTTCGAATTTTACACTAATTTTGATGTGTATTTCGAATAATGCAAAAAACTGTAACAAAAAATTCAAATGACAAACATTATGCCAAAATGAGATATATTTGTATTTTTAGTTTATAAGGTCTACCTACAATACAAAGATATTTGGGCCAAAAATCTGAAAATTGATCGAGGGAAAAGCATGAATTTGATATTTTAGAGAGGAAAGGCTTATCCGGATCATACCAGGAATTCTTATTACACGTGGCACTGTTTTGGGTGTCTTGATATTTTCGGCTGCCGGCATCTTTTATCTGGCCCCACGTCTAGAACGTCATTTATACCCTTTACCAGGACTATTTTACTGAAAAATCACTTCATTTTATTTACTCGATGACATAAATCTTTAGTGGCAGAACCGTCATTTAAAGGAATCTGGATTAACAATGGGTAATTAGTCCTGGACAATGAACGAGAAGAAAGAATCTCTTCTTATCTTCGGTTCTCATCTAAAATTGCTGAATTGCTTACTCCTCACTGTCCACTCTCACTCCATTTCTTCAACTAAAATTTCACGCTTTTATTTTGGATTCCGTTTCGAATTCTGTCAATATAATATATGTTTCTTTCGTTTATCGTTGATTACGGAGCCTTTTAATTGTTGATCGGCTTATAGCTTGAGATCTTTCATCGAATTTTTTTTTTCAGGTCTGTTTCCTTTTAAGTTGATGTTTTGTGATCTTCATTTTGATGAACAGGGTAATTGGATTTGTATTTTATAGCTTCCTTTTGTAATTATTTAGCAGAAATTTTTGTGGGGGTACTGTTAAGTGGAGGTTATTTGTTTATTCAGGTTGATAAATTATTAAATAAATCTAGTATAAAATTGAAATTCCAAATATGATGAATTTACTAATCTGTTTGTTTAATATGGATAGGTTTAAGTGAGTTAAGAAGATGGGATCACTAAAAGGACCAGTTATTTGCCCAGCTGTTCTTGCAAGACAAGCGGGGCTTTACACTGTGCCTGTGATGAGGGCTAGCGTTTTCAGAAGTGAGTTTTTGGGATTCAAGAGATTGACTGGTGTTAAGACTAAGGTGGGTGTTTTTACTCCTGTACAACAAACTGCACGAAGGAGCACGATAGTGCAGTGTACTTTCAGTTCTTCCTCGAATGGGAATGGAAGCATGGCTGAGAATTTCAATGAAAATGATGAAGATTTTGTGAACTCCAGTGTTGTTGAAGCTGGTATGCTATTTTATGAGACATGATTTTGCAATTTAATTCAGCGAATCTTTGATGAGTTGTTTGTAAATTGATACGGTTACCATTATGAATACTTAAAACTGGCTGTACTCCCAAGTTTTGTCGATAAATTGAAATCGAGCATCGTGAATGAATGATCATAGTACCCAAATTTGTTTTATTTAATATTATCGGGTGACTTTTTAGTTGACTTAGGTTTGTTTGTTGGTTGTTATATAGTTGAGGTGAAGAGTGGGGCGGATGGTTTCATGATCAAAATGAGGGATGGTAGACACCTAAGATGTGTCCATAACAATCCTCAGGGTGTACATTCGCCAGATTATGCTCCACATCCTGCTATTGTATTGAAGATGGAAGATGGGACTGGTCTTCTTCTTCCGATAATTGTTTGTACGTAATCTATGAATCTTATGGTTTTAGTGTTAAGGCAGTTTCATTTGTAGTACTACATTCTGTATTCTCAATCAAATTTTCAACAATTGAAGCTGTTGTTTACGACTGATTGCAGTAGAGATGCCTAGCGTGTTGCTTATGGCGGCAATGCGCAATGTGCAAATTGTAGGTTTCCATTTCCTTCTCTCTGCCTTTTCTCTCTTTTTTTTAAAAAAAAAATAAATAAATAAATTGAGATGGGGGTTTTGTTTTGTTTTGACTATTGATTTTCGGCGTGACAAATTTGTTTTGCAAACCATAATGTAAAAACTTGTTGGCTATCGCTTTCAGGCTAGACCCACCTTGTATCAAGTTGTGAGGGAGATGATTGACAAGATGGGATATGAAGTATGTTTTGTGTTTGGAATTTTATTGTGGAATGCTGCATTCACTACAATCTAGTGAACATGATGTACTCCACTGTATTGATTATGGTATTTTGGCTTTATTTTCTGCAGGTCCGACTTGTCAGAATTACCAAGAGAGTGCATGAAGCATACTTTGCCCAGTTATACCTCACCAAGGCATATAGCAAATCCAGCCTTATATTTAAGTTTTGGTTGATTAATTAATGATTTAGTGTTTACCATGACTATGTTGGATGTGGTCACAGGTGGGTAATGAGACTGAGTGTGTCAGCTTTGATCTTCGTCCTTCAGATGCCATCAACATTGCAGTGAGATGCAAGGTACTCTGCACATTAGTTGGATCTACTGTTCATTCCGTCTAAATTTTAGAGTCTTGGAACTGCTACTTTAATGTGTTAGTGGTGAGAGATTCAGTATGAATGAACTGGTTCTTGGAATATCAAAGTGAACATGTCAAAATGAGTTGAAAAGCACACTTTTGTTCCTTCTAAACTATATTGCAATTTTCACTTTCATTGTCATTGAACTTGAGCAATGGATGACTTGTTAAAGATTCTTTTGGCATTGCATTGTTTGCCATAAGGAAATTGGCAATGCACTGATTATAATTCCCATTATATTTTCTGCAGGTGCCAATACAAGTGAACAAGTACTTGGCATACAGTGACGGGATGAGGGTCATCGAATCTGGCAAACTGTCTACACAAACCCCTGGTTCAGATGGCTTATTGTTTACCGAATTGGATAAGTGAGTCTTGAGATCCTTAGAGATTGTGTTTTGGCTTTTACTTTGGGGGAATAATTTGTCTAGGATGTATGCACAAATAATTTATGCTTTTGTGAGTTGATTTGGATACTCCTCCGATTATGCTTCAGTAGTGAATATTTTTGAGTTTACTTTTTATCTTTTGGCCCCAGCATTTGAAAATGTTGCCATTCAGAAATGATAAGAAATTTAGAGCCTGGGTATGTGGCTACTATTACTAATGAAGTGTCCATTTCGAAATTGATGATGGCATTACTAATTTGAACGAATAGATTAGGAGGCTCCATCTCTTTACCCTATTTGTGTATTTCTTTCGGAGAGGAAAAACGAGAGTCTAATTGAAAGTAATATGCTTTCAGGCCAAGTGGTCAGCCTTGCCTTGATACGAAGGAGTTTAATCTTGTGCGCAATATGTTGATAGCCGCTGTTGAGGAACGCTATAGGGATGCAGGTATATTGCTGCTTCTTCTTTTTTGTCTCTTTTGCACATATCCCCTACTTTTTAAGGAGATTGGGTAATGCACAAGGAGCCCATTCTTTTTCCTTTATCATTTATCGTTACTGAGAAAGCTTCTAAATTTTCATCACTTCGATACTGCAGCACAATGGAAAGACAAGCTTTGTCAACTCCGGGCTAAGAGAAACTTGAGGAAATTTACATGACAGGTATGAAGCTCATCATCACTCGCACTTTACTGAAAACCAGTTTATATTTAATTGCTCAACTACATTTCTCTCGTCCTTTCTCCTTGCCTACCACCTCTCACCATTCTGGTGCAGCTTTAACCAACAAGTTGTCTCTATTTGTTTCAGATGTTTCTGGAGAATTTGGATTGTAAATAGAAAACATTGTTGGAATCTAGCAAGTTTGTGAATATATATCTATAGAAAAGCTTTTAGTGTAATGATGATGCACAGTGTGACATTAGATATTTCTTATTATTATGCTGCTTGTTACACATCTCATATATGATCATCATCTAGATTTATATAAATTTCTTTCTCTAACGAATCTTCTAAAGAAATTCATTTATATCAAGGTTCAGTTATGTATAATCACATTATATAAAACGCTTCTATTTACATGTAGCTATAAGAACGATTTAAGTTTTTATCATCTTATCAAATATTAAGGAGACCACAACTATAAATAAATCGTAAATAAAATACCATATTTTATTTACTCTATACGAACTATTAAGATTACTGATCTCAAATTCAAATCTTCTACAAATTTAAATTCTCATTTTCTTAGGTTGGCTTGTGATTTTTCTTTTTAACAAGCATGAAATATAAGTGAGAAGTATGAAAGATAGTCATCATAAACATCCATGCAAATGTCACTTCTCCATGTAACTTGTAATTATTTAAATGAGTCCAATTTTCTTGTTGACTTTATATATATAAAAATTTAAAAGATACAATTATAACCTGGAGTCTCTCCCTGTTGAGCCGCCCCTTGGATTTACTTAAACTAACGATTTTTTAAAGACCACGGGGTAAGAGAACTTGGATTGTGAAGGCAGACAATAACAACTAACGAATCACTCTCTATCCAAATCTGTTGCCAGCTATGAATCACAACTTGTTCAAAAGCCGAAATAAAATTAAAAAAAAAAAAAAAATCCATCATATTTGTTGACGGTCAAAAATTACAAACACAAGGAACACAAAAGAGTAGCATTGTTCAATCAAAATAAGTAACGTGGCACAACAACATCTAGGACAAACTCATCCAGATGAGAGAAGCAATAGAAAATCATCTAGACAATCGAATCGTTCAATTAGCTAGAGAGTGGAATCGCCTAATCGGTCAAGTAGTAATCAACTCGAGGAGCAGTGGCTGAACGTGATCACGATCTAACAATTAAAGGCGAGTAAAACATAGAGAAGTTGGGTCACGTTCCCAATAGTTATTACTAGTGGCAAGCCAACGAGGAGCACGACCTAGCAGTTATCACAAGTGGTACACCAACGTGGAGCATGACTGTACCAGTTATCACATATGACAGATGAAGGAATAATGAGTTATATAACGTAGGATAAACCATCATGACCGCTGTCAGACAATTATCCTCACTACTATATAAGCTCAAAGTCATGTCCAAAAGAAGAGAAACATAATAGAAAACACTCGAAAGAGCAAATATAATTTTCTTTCTTAGATAACTAATTAGGAGTGTGTGTTTGCGTCTCGTGGAGGCATTTCTAAATCAAATCAAACACCTATTTTTGGGACTTTGCTCTAAAAGGTTTGGACCTTACACGATCTCTATCTAAAACCAAATTTGTCTACGAATAAGTTTTAGCGACCACAGTAGGAGAATTGGTGAAAAGGAATTGGGATGCCTCTGAAAAAGAATACTCAAACTGGATCAAGTACAAAGGAAATAGGATTGGAGCAAACCAACCAAAACCATATCGTTGTTGTAGTGGAACACTTTGAGGGCTTGGTGGAAGGAAGTCGCTATGAGACTATAAGAGAGCTGAACCCTAATGTGATGCGGTCCTTCCTTGGTTATTTCACTCAAGATGTGGTTGAACATGTTAGAATTCAAAATAATCATAATATGGGTAAGTTGATATCAACCAGTAGCTTGCATTATGAAAATATGACCAAACACATTAATATGCATTAAATGACCTGAAGGCCAAATATATGGGTATGAGAGCCTTCTCACAAGGGAATCCTATGTCACATAATATGTTAAATTTGGGGGAGTAATAACGACCAAAATCATGACTAGTTGAATGTGCGATCAGTGATTGAGAGTCAGAATGTTGGGCCAAGTAATGACATGTTGTCTCGAAGGACGTCTATCATTGGGGCACCCCGTGGAGGAACACCTATTGCTAGTAATAGCCAAAGTTTAGGACCAAATGGAGAGCATCCACCAGTTA
Organism: Zanthoxylum bungeanum; assembly: GCA_019454045.1. Lineage (NCBI taxonomy): Eukaryota > Viridiplantae > Streptophyta > Magnoliopsida > Sapindales > Rutaceae > Zanthoxylum > Zanthoxylum bungeanum. The sequence goes on along the minus strand of SKCR01055084.1, from coordinate 56,142 downwards.
ACGTGGCCCAACATGAGATAATTGACTCAAGGTCTACAAGGGTAAGGCCATTATAATGGTCCGCCCATTGATGAGCCACAACCACCAACATGAGTGTCATTTGATGGCAACATCATATTAAAGGAATAAATGACTGAGATTCTCCAAAACCAATTTAGTTTCAGAGTGAGACTGATATGGCCTAGATACAAGAAGACATATCATGATTGGTATGGGTGTTCACCGGTCAGGTCGATTCAGGTTTTTTTAAATTTTCTTAAACCCGATCGGGTTAGGTCATACGGGTCGAAAGACCCAAAACCCAAAATTTGAAAGTGTAACCCGCACGACTCGGGTTAGAAAAATATGGGTCGGGTCGGGTCAGAAAATTACATGATATATATTTTTCTTATATAATTTTGATAGGATTTATAGTTAAACCAAATTATGATAAATTAACTACAGAGGAAAAGGGAAAAAGCATATAAATCGGGTCGGGTCGGGTCAAATCTTTTTTTTTTTGCATTGAACAATCACTTTTTTTTTATTTTGCAAACCCGATCGGGTCGAGTCGAGTCGTGGGTTGACCCGACCCTTTGTACACCCCTACTGATTGGATTGTTGTGGCCTATCTTTGGCAAATGAATTATAAGGAGGTTCACTAGCCAGTATGGTGAGGTTAACAATTTTCACAAGTTAAGGTTATTCCATAGTTCTTTATCAGGAATGGTTTTCCTTGGTTTATCAACCTTCCACCAAATTTGGTAGAAAATTGGTATCAAATGGAATAATTTTTCTATGCTCAGTTTTACAACATTGAGTCAAAAGTTACCCTGGCCGATTTAGCAAACTTGAGGCAGTTACCAAATGAATAGGCTGACACTTTCCTAGAAAGATTCAAAACGACCAGGAGCAAATTCTCCACGCCTTTGCCGGAAAAGGAATTTGTGAAGATCGCCTAAAGCTGCCTAAGCTTTGACTTAAAAAAAGAAGTTCTAGAATATGGAGTTCTCGAGCCTCTTTCAGCTCACCACCAACGTAGTCATATATGAACGATTATTAGGAGAAGAATAACAAATGAAAAATTCGAGTAGAGGTACTTACTACAAGGATGTCAATTATGAGATGAGCAATGTCAAGGCTAAAATGAATCCTACCGATTTGTGTCTGGCCGAATTAGTCGAAGGGAAGTCTTATATATATGTAGGGCTTTGCCCGAACCGTGGACTAGAGTTGAAAATGACAATTCAATCCAGAAAAGTAAGAAATTTATGACATTCTCATTCGACATGACCAAGTCATACGCTATATTTGACCAGTTATATAAAGATAAATAAATTAGGTTTAGCAATCGGCATAGATTGTCGAGCCCTGAACAAACCAATGGTAACAAATATTATAAATGGCATAATGTGTGGTCTCACTAGACTAATAATTATCGTGTATTGTGAAACATATTGCCGGATGCTATCGAGTTCAGACGGATAACGTTCGAAAGTAAAGATAAAATGGCTATGGATGAAAACCTTTTTCCAAAGCCAATAGAAAGGATCATGATCAATCTCAATAATATATGCTATACGGAAAACCTAAACTAAAACGGAGAGTGCTACGTTTAGAAAAAAATTATGGCATCGTCTAACAGTATGGATAACAAAGCTTCAACATGTAGCATATTGCCACATTCGGGTTGGAAGTCAGATGAAACCAATCGAGAAGTATAAGATATCTTAAACATTCGAGCCGAGGAATGCCAATGACTGAGCGATAACGGGAGAAAATAAAATATAGAGATAGAGTCATCCAAAAGGGTGATATTTTAGAGGCATCCGCAATAGGTGACTGAGCATCTCAGACTGTTGTATGTGAAGGTAACAGTGAATGGAGTTCCTATATCAAAGGTATTAGTTGATAACGGGGCAGCCATCAACGCCATTCCTGTAAGAATGCAGAAGAAGTTCGTGAAATTAGAGGCCGATCTTATTCAACGGAGGTCATCCTGACAAGCTTTAATGGGGGAGCCACGACGATAAAAGAAGTTATTCCTTTATATATTAAGATTAGAAGCACAATTAGAACGACCATGTTCTTCTTCATAGAAGGATTAACTAGTTATAATGTGCTCCTAGGTCGTGATTGGATTCATGGAAATAGGTCGATACTTTCTTCCCTTCACCAGTGTTTGGTTTTTTGGATCCAGATGGATGAAGCTGAAATGGTACATGTAGATAGTCGACCATTAGCAGGAGAAATGAATTATGTGGAATACTTCATGTATGAAGGTAACTATGGACTAATCAAGATGGTCAACAAAGGAAGAGATGCAACTGTAATAGCTGACACGCTGAAAAAGTGGTTCTTTACTCTCAAGTATAAGAGTGTCGAAGTAATAAAATAACCTGGTAAGATCAGAGTCAATCCATAGGGAATAAATTTAATAAGATAAAATAATAATTTGAGTGAAAAGAAAAAGATTGAATTATTTGAGTGATTGGAAAATTTAAATTAAACTGCAATAATAAAATAAAATACTGGGGCTACGGGATCTACTTTTAATATTTCAAATTTAGAAATCTTAATTTTTATAATATATAAATTATCATTATTACCTAATTAATTTATTTAAGGAATTAATTATGTCAAAATATTTAAAATCATCCATAAAGGCGGTGATAGCTTTTGTCTATTACAATTCCAGTTAGGTACTCAATTATGCGAAATAAATAAAACCATCTATATATACGGTAACAAAGTTTGTCAATAATCAATACAGATTTAAATTAATATTAATCATTAGATTACAATTTATATATTATATAAAAAAATTAATCTAAATTTTCATATTAAAAGTTTCACCCATTACCCCAGTGAGGCGAAATTAGCTACTCATAATTTGAATAAAAACACTCATAATTTTATTACTAAAAGAAAAAGAAATTACAAGAAAACCTTAGAAAAATAAAATACACTAGAGCTAGAAATCCATAAATTTTCAGAGAAAACTATGGAATTCAGACTGAAGAAATGAGGTGTAGGGCACCTCTTTACAATCAATTGAATTATGCAAAGATTGCATGATTCAAGGGAAATGATATATATATATATATATATGTGTGTGTTTTTCTTCTTGTTTTTGTCTTCAAATACTACATATAACACATTTTGGATTTTTCATCAATTTCAACATTGAAAATTTCAGAACTAGAAAATCTTGTAAATATCAAAGTTGTAGATATTTGAATCTTTTTTCATCTAGAACTAGAATCGCCTCAATCCGGTATCGGAGTAAAAAGTTATGGCCAAAATACGAACATTGTGCAGGGTTGGAATTTCTGAAGTTGTACACTGTTAGAACGCCCTATTAAGTTTTCGACCTCCAAAATCCAAATGTCAAGTCCATTTTTCTAGATATGCATGCAAAGTAATATTTCACCTATATAAAAGATAAAAATCACAATAAACATAAATATAATTATTATTTAACAAATGTGCTAAATTAAGGGGATTAATGAAACTATAAGTGTAAAATCATTAATTTTTTTAATAAATGTGCACTTTTTAGTATTCATCAATAGCCCATTATGATGAGTTATGTTTTTCGGATTTCTAACAGACTTATTTACACGAATGATGCTAAATATAGTGGCATTTGAAGAGCCAGTAATTGGTCGAAATTCCAATGGAACAAATGATAGAGACAAAGAAACTTGAGGGACCTGTTGCACTCGCGGCAATCAAAGCCAAATTTATAGCGTATCATCGATAGCATGACTTGGAACTCTGCACGCAGACCATGATTTCGATCTTGAGAGAGAAATTAGCGGTGCATCATATGGAGCGTCAATTGAAGAGAGAAGCTTGTGGTATTGACTATCTCGAAGAAGATACCTATGGTGGATGCATTAAAGGCGTGTGGGTAAGCTAGACGAGCATCAAAAGATAGGCTTTGCGAAAGAACAAGACCTTTTGGAGGAAGTCAACCTCAGGGATAAAGGGGAAAATTATCCTATATACATCATTCAAATACTAAAAACAGCGGTACATAAGAAATTCATTAATATTTTAAAAAAGTATGAAGATTGTTTTACATGGGAATATAGAGAAATGTCTGACTTAGATAGAAATCTAGTAGAGCACAAACTACCCATTAAGCCGAACTATAAACCTAAAAAACAACCACCTAGGAAGTTTGCTCGAAATATTTTGTTTGAAATCAAAAAGGAAATTGAACGATTATTATAGGTGAAATTTATTAGAACGACCAAGTATGTAGAGTGGTTGTCAAATATTGTCCTAGTTATGAAAAAATAATGACAAGCTAAAAATATGCATTGATTTTTGGAATTTAAATTTAGCAACACCCAAAGATAAGTGTTATATGCCAACTATAGATTCTTTAGTTGATTTAACTGCATGATATGAAATATACTTCTTTATGGATGGATATTCAGGGTATAATCAAATTTATATTTTTGAGGTTGATATTCAGAAAACTGCTTTTAAATGTCCTGGGGTTTTATGGTGTTTTAAATGGATAGTTATGCCATTTGGCATGAAAAATGCCAGAATGACATATCAATTGGCCATGAACTTAATCTTCCATGACATGATCACCGACTTTATAGAGGTATATATGGATGATATAGTGTTCAAATCAATGAAAATAGAAGATCATTTTGACCAGTTGAAACATTCTTTTGAGCGGATGAGAAAGTTTAGGCTTAAGCTGAATCCTTTGAATTGTGCCTCTAGAGTAAGTGCAGGGAATTTCTTAGGTTTCCATGTACATTAGAGAGAAATTGAGATTGACAAAAATAAATCTCTTGTCATTTTAGAGGCTAAACCCCCAAGTAATAAAAAAGAGTTGCAAAAATTATTGGGACAAGTTAATTTTATAAGAAGATTTATTTCTTACTGTGCAGGAAAGACTAAAGTCTTCTCACCACTATTAAGGCTTAAAGATCAGGATAATTTCGTATGGAGTAAAGAACATCAAGAAATTTTTAAAAGCCTGAAGGCATATCTCGCAAAACCATTGGTTATGGTGTCGCAGATACATGGACGGCCAATGAAACTGTACATTTCGACCGGGGAACAATCAATAGTTGGAATGATTGCATAAAATGACAACATGGGCGAGGAAAGAGCCATCTATTATCTTAATAGGGAATTGTTGAAGTCTGAGTGTAATTACTCTTCAACAGAGAAGTTATGTTTTACTTTGTATTTTACTTGTACTAAATTAAGGGCCTACCTATGGCCTATCATTGTGTATTTGATTTCAAAAATTAATTTAATCAAATATATATTTACTCGCCCTATTTCGCATCAAAGATTAAGTTTTTGGTCTCTATCATTATTTGAATTTGATATTCAACACGTGCCACAAAAAGCTGTAAAGAATCAATCTTTAGCAGATTTCTTAGTTGCGCACCTTTGTGTGAGCATGGACAAAGAAGTTGTCATGGTTAATCCGTTAAGATGAGAATATCAATACATCTTCATATTTATGGAGAATTGTACCAACAATCAGGTCGAATATGAGGTCCTGGTAATGGGATTGGAATTGTTAATCGACATAGGCGTAAAAAATGTATCCATTAAAGGCGATTAACAATTAGTGGTTCATTAGGTAATGAGTTCTTTTAAATACCAAAATCCATCAATTATGGCGCTATTGGAAATTACTCAGGAATTATTAGATAAGTTTGATTAAGTAGAGATTCAACACATTCCAATGACAAATAATGAAGTGGTAAATGAATTAGCCTATTTAGCTTAGGGTATAAAGAGAAACAAAGTGTTGTGCAGAGTACAATATGCGAGAATGAACTAATTAAATTTTCATTACAATGACGATAAGAATAAATAAATATGCAAGTATAGAGGAATAAGATATAAATTATTGAAGGAAAGATATTAAGGAGTTCATGAGGGATCTCAATGGTCAAATGGACCAAAAGTTAAGGTTGTGAGCTCTTAATTTTTATTAATAGATGATATCTTATACGAAAAAAATGGCAAGATGGTGTGTTGTTGAAATGTGTTGGACTATTAGAAGCCAAGACGATGGCTAATCATCAGAAGTTGTTATTATCATCAGAAGTTGATATCCATGAAGGAATTTACGGAGCCCACCAAGCTGGGGTTAAGATGAGATGGCTAATCATCAGAAGTTGTTATTATTGGCCAAAAATGTGTGAGGCATGCATTGCTTGTGCAAAATGATGCTTAGCATGTCATAAGCACGGGTCGATACAAAGAGCGGCGGTGAGTGAAATGACTCCTATTATAAAGTCATGGCCATTTAGAGGTTGGAAGACCGATCTGATTGGAAAAATTCATCATCCAACAGTCAAGAGAGATACTTTTATTATTATCGCTACTGACTTATTAACTAAATTGGTGGTGACCATTCCTTTAGTAGAAATCTCGCAAAAAAATATCTTTGACTTCATCAGAGACCATATCAATCATAGATTTGGGATACACCAAACATTAATGGTAGATGATGATACTTCATTAAATGGGGATAAAGTTATGCAATTCTTGAACAAGAAATTTAATTAGTAAATTCTACGTCATATTATGTGAAATCTTCCAACAAGACGCCTATGGGCCTACAGGACGTCATCTCGAACAACCACCAAGATTTTCCCATTTCAGTTAATTTATGGACAAGAGGTTGTATTGCCTGTTGAAATTAGCTTTACAAAATAAATTAAGTCAAGAGAACTATGGCGAGGCCCTAATGCAGAATTTTGGATGACATCAAATTAGACGTCCTTAATCAATTAGAAATGCAAAAATTGAAAATAGCCAATATTATAATAAGAATGTTATAGATAAGTTGTTCCAAAATGACGAATTGGTGTGGAAGGCGATATTATCTTTTGATGCCAAAAACCCAAAATACGGAAAATGGTCGCCCAATTGGGAGGGACCATATAAGGTGGAAGTTATATTTCCCAACAGAGCTTATCATTTGAGAGATTTGTATGGAGAATTGCATGTTAGGGTGATAAATAGAAAATATCTTAAAAGGTACGTGACTTCACTATGAGAACATGATGAAAATATTTTATTGAATAGAATGATAAAATATCTTGAATTACTTAAATAATAAAAGAATTTTTTATTGAATGGGATGACAAAATATCCTGATAGAATATCCTGAATTACATAAAGAATTGAGAAAATAACGTTTTATTAAATGGGACGACAGAGCGTCCTAAGTTACACAAAAAATGGGGGTACATATTTAAGGACATCGGATTCCAAAATCCTCGATCAACATCTTGTTCTTCACCACATTAAAGGACTCCATAAGCTAATGCTAATATGCACCACCTCTTCAGTAATGGCATCGATGTCGGCTTAAGTTTGGTCTATATCGATCTCAGCCAAGTCTTGATATTTGGCCATAAGAACTTTTATTGTTTCCATATCATTGGTCGCGGTCCTTATCTTGGCCTCTTTACGCATCTGAGACTCATCAATTTGTCGTTGAATAACACTCATTTGTTTTTCAAGGCTCATGAGTAAAGAATCCTCAGTCATGATCTCATTGGTGGTCTCTTTCAGAGACGCTGACACGTTGTCAACATATTTGACTAAGTCATCATTCCTCACAAATGAAGAATAAAGGCTCATCCTTGAGGGATAAAGGCTTGGCTTCATCCTTGAGCTCTTAAAGGAAAATCTTATTTAGCACGGGGATTGGCATGTTGAGATAAGATAGAAGCCTGGTTAGTTCTGTAATAATTTATCTCCAATTTTGCCAAGTTCTTCGGTAGAACGAACTGACTAATATCCAAATCCGTAAAAGTCAGGTACTGATAGAGGACTTCTCTCGGAGCCTCCAACTCTGAATTAGTGCTCGTCCGGGGTCGAGGAGTGGACTTGAAGCAATCCCAGTTGGCAAAAATGTCATGAATAGGCTTTAGAATTAAATCAGAATCTTGTAAGATTAAGCGAGGGGTAAGAACCCTAACATGATACATTTATGTGCAAAAGGAATAGAGGAAAAGAACTTACGGCCTCAGGAACAGGGGTAGACGATGTTGACTCATCAGTTGAGTAAGACGGGGAACAATAATAGTGGACGTTAGAGCTGGAGTTTGACCGATCCACGTAGAATGTGGGGAGTCACCTTTTCAGGAGCAGTAAAAATTGGAGGCCTATGAGGTGGCAGCATTAAAGTTGTTGAATCTAGTCGGGCAAGCTCGCCCATCGGTGGAGAAGGTTGGGGATTAACTTCCTCGACCTCAAAGTCAGAAGAGTCAGAGACGTCGACGACTTCAAACTCTACGTAATTTTGCCTAACCATCTCAAAATTAAAAAAGGACCTAACCCGTTGTAAGATCTTAATTTTGGCCTGGCTAAAGATGCTAGGGGCCTATTTGTAATTTCATAAATATTTTCTATAAATACCCTAAGTTCTCATAATTACGAAAATGGAAAAGTTTCCAAACACTCCCCACGCGACCCCCAGCGATAAGAGAGAGATGAGAGGTGGTTTTCGGCCATTCGACCATTGTCGACGGCAAGCGACGACACCACATTGTCGGCTGACCATCATGCATCCATTGGTGGCCGACGACGGCCCCTAGGAGATCGGAATCGGCCAGAAATAACATAAACGTCTTGAACCGGTTGGTTTTTGATTTGATTCGGTTCGATTATGACATTTGTCCACACCTACCATAAGCTGATTTATCAAAATGTGATCTTAGCAGAATACAAATTACAGGGCCATTCCACAACAGAACTCTACAAACAAAGAAATCTCAATGGATCTCTTTATTGAAGAAACCATTTAAGAATGTCATTTCACATTCTTAGCCAAAATGCACAGTCTAATATTAATATCAACCATCAAATCCTAATTGTTCTATTAGTGTGATTACAGAGACGTTTCCCAAGAATCTACAATAGAACCTTGAGAATAACCTATCACCTTGTCAAACTATAAATGTCAAACCTTTATTAGCTCATTTTTCTTCCATTGCATAAACTATTTACAAAACTACGGACAATTTGTATAGGAAGCTCAATCAAGTTCAAAACTTGATCGATGTAAGCCTAGGATAATTCTAAATCTTTAGTCCTATGTTTTATTTTTGAATCGATATCAAATATTTCTCTCACTATAAGTTATAGCATCATTTTCTTTTATAATAAATATCGGAACCATTGAGTATCAAATACTTTAAAAATGATTCTGATATCCAATTTTACTAAACTACATACATCTTATGTAATAGTTCAATAAATATGTAGTCTTATACTATTGTTCTAAGTTATTTAATTACCAAATATTTTTTAATGTTTATCTCTACATCAATGACACTAATAGCTGTATAAAATATGTAACAACTGTATCACAATGGCAAATAACTAACCTACATTTTATTACCGTTGTGTAAACATAAGGAACCATTCCAAACATTAACACAACTACCGTTCATGTCAGACAGAAAATGATAACATTTGTGTTATAAATCCCGATATCAAATATCGCAACAGTTGTACTACGATATTTTAACAACTAGATGGGAGATGATGTATCATATGCTCACAGCTATTGTGTCCAGAGAATTCATATTCCCTGGACATAACTATATATCTCTTTTCTACAGCTTTCTAATTTGCCTTCAAACATATGCTACAATTGCAAATATGTCACAGGTAAACTGTGTCAGACACGTGATCTCTACAGGTCACTAAAGCCAAGAAATGTCATTGAAGGACAAACAAATATATCATGGGGTTTTCTTTATCTCAGTTAAGGATCTCAAGACATAAACAATTTATATCAGTCCTTACTGCACAAGAAACAATTCTCTCTCTAAAATATTATATCCTCAATTAGATATTTATTCAGATTATCTATTGTGACTTAATAATTAAGTCACTAACCATCTCAATTCTCAATGAGAATCGGAACAACAGTTCCGATTGTTTAGACTAATCTAAATTAATATTCTAGCCTAATTTATTCTAGAACTTATTCTAGAAACCTGCAACCAGAAGTAGATTTAGAAACAAAAAATATATCAAATATACATCCATGCAATGGATTAGAGTATTAATTCTATCTACATGATAGAATCAGTGAGATAAAAGCGAAAAATTTTCCATAATATTACTATAAAACACTAACTAGGTCATGGATTTGAACATAGTAGCGTCTCACACTATTATATGTAATATCGTATATCCACAACGAAAAATAAGAATTCAATAATTAAATCGAATTCTATAGTGAGAAATGGACCCTAACGGCCATATTTCGGTTACTCAGCTTTGGCACGTAGTAACCTACATATGTCATTTGGTAGACATTAATTATCAATCACATCACATTGTGTCTCTTGGTTTTGAACCTGAATCGTTTCTTATCCTTACCGATTTGGCATCTATTGAATGAGGCGTGTTCAAGGCTCGACATGCCAATGATAAATTCAAGCTACTTACACCATACCTCACTGATTTGACATCTATTGGTATGCCATTTCACTCGAATTTATCTCTTATCGTATAAGTTCTACCGGAATAAATAAACTACCATCACCTATAGCTACACAGCTTTGACACGATGTAGCTACAACTTTAGGAAAATAATTGCATCTATATTGATAAGGTGTCTTGGTGGATGTGGAATCTCTAGGGTCGGATCGGTGTCCCGCACAGCGGAAGTGTTGGACAATTATGACCCATAGCATCGCTATTTGTACAGAACATGGTGTTGTTGTACAAATTAACTATGTGACAAAGGAAATTGCTCTTTTATCATTTGTAATTAGATTACCAAGATATATAAATGATAAAAGGTCCTTATGATTAATTCCAGATTGAGATGATATAAGACAGTATCAATCCACTAAGGTTTAATCATTAAATATCCCTAGTCGTAGTACTATCGAGATTGGACATCGATAATACAGAATAGACTAGTATTACACTTGTGCGCGTTGTGGGAGCATAACGGCATAGTTCTCATATATTTGGGTATAGGATACTCATGCAAGTGTAATATGAGGTTGTGTTTACCGACGGTACGGAAACAGCTTTGCTCTGGATAGACCCCTCGGAATTTCATTGGTAGTATGACTATGTGTCTATGGAAGTCCGAATCAGGGTAGGTGTATTTGGTCTTAACTGTTGGACAAAATGACCCATAGCGTCACTATTTGCACAGATCATTGTGTTGTTGTAGCAAATTAACTATGTGACAAGGAAATTACACTCTCATCATTTGTGATTAGATCACCATAGATATATAAATGAAGAGAGGTCCCTATGATTAGTTCATGGACTGAGAATGATATGAGACAGTATCAGTCCCCGAAGGATTAATCATTAAATATCCCTAGCCGGAGTATTATCGAGACTGGACATCGATAATGCGGAATAGGCTAGTATTGCACTTGTGTGCGTTGTGAGGGCACAATGGCATAGTTCTCATATATATAAGTATTGGATACTTATGCAAGTGCGATAGGAGGTCGTGTTTCACCGATGGTACGGGAAACAGCTTCGCTCTGGATAGACCCTTCGGAATCCCATTGGTATTATGACTATGTGTCTATGGGAGGCCGAAATCAAGGTAGGTGTGTAAAGTCTTAACCTGAGACTTACATCGCTAATACTTACGATAATCGATAGACTTTGGTCTTGGTGGTACAGGGCTTTAACCGGTTCTGCGTACACCACTTCTGGGTTTATCAGAGAGTCGTAGTGTATTGGGTGTGATGTCAAGACAGAAGTATCACTTCAGTCATATTGGAGATGATGTCACGCAGGATACGGTACTAGTGCTCTTGAGTGTTGCGCAACCAATCGAGATATTGTGACCAGGTCATGAATATCCGATTATAGAGACTATGTTACCAGACATCCGATATGTGCTTCGGACGGGGTAGACACTTATCCAACCCCAGCCCTAGCACGTGACTATCTGATACTGGGCCGATACACACAATACAATCGTATACTACGCTTGATACAGATCTTAATATTCTTAAATGGATATGTCCGGAGAATTGGGTAGACTTGGTGCTTTGCTAGGAGTCGACATTGTCTCGTAAATCGGTAAAACGTAGTACTTGGTACGTACGTGATTCGGATACTCCGACGACCGTATTTACTGCCAACTTATCCGGGGATCTCATGGGTCGCTTCCCGATAATCCACCGATGACGCACAACTCGCACTCTTAAATAATCTGGGATTATATAGAAGAGAGAGAAAATTAATCTAGGATTAATTACGGAGATATTTTATCTAGAATAAAATATCGTCTAGAGAGAGATAACGATTAATTTGGAATTAATCAAAGAATTAATATATTCGATATATTAAACGAAATTAGATTTCGACGCGGAATTAAAATTAGATTTTAATTCTGGCGAACGAATTAATTTAGAATTAATTCGTTAGCGACGTGAATAGTGAATTCGCTAGGCGTAATCATTTAATTACGACGCAACGGAAAGTTCGTTAATTTGGAATTAGCGAACCCGAGCCCGAGTGTGATTGCGAGCGCATTCGTATTTCGAATTCGAGTGCGACAACGCAAGTCGCATCAAGCATCAAATCAATCGTCACATCAAGCGTCAAATCAAAAGTCACTTTGATTGATTGATTGATTGATTGATTGATTGATGGATTGACTTGCATCACATCACTTTATTAAAGTGACATGTGAATAGTTGATGTAAGTTGGTGTAATAGTGTTTGGAGGGAAAAACTTTTACTTTTGATTTTATTTAAATCAATTAAGTAATTGGTTTTATTTATTTTTCTTGGAAAATATATAAAGCTTTTTGGAAAAGCTTTTCACTAACCATTACACAAAATTCTTTCTCTCTCATTTCTCCTCTTCTCCTCACGCCCAAAGTGAGAAATACTCACTGGTTTTGGAAGCAAAATGGTGTGAGCAATAGGGAAGCCAATAGTGGTTTTTCATGGTGAGAAATCAAGTGCTAGCAGACTTACGAGTCTTGCGAAGGTGGTAGGGAGGTTCACCCATGAGCCGGGATCCGTTCGACGAGGCTTGGAGCTCCGTTTCGCATCTCAAATTTTCAGATTTGGAAGGCAGTGGACTGCCACCAGTGGCGCCTAAGGCAGTGAGCGTTTTGGGCTTCATTCGTCTTCAAATCGACTCAACCGATCGATGTGAGTATTCCGCTACCTCCGTTGATGTGTTCACACAATGTTTTCATGTCTTGTTTGATCTTGGGACCTAGATAATAACCAACATTAACTTGAGAATTGATTTGACTATTCTAGAGGTGAAAAGTCAAAGTTTGCAATTGGGCGTGTTGCACAAGGTGCACATCGTTTCGATATTCCGAAACCCAAGGCTTGGCCAAAGGTTTGTGAAATATTGAAAAGATAATTGACATATCCCAAGTGACTACCATTTGGATATGGAAGACACGAAGGAATTAAAGAAAGGGCGAGGCTCTGACTTTAAAAATATTTGTCAAAGTTATGTTCACTACTAGTATTAAAATTAGATTTTAAATACTTAGTGTGGTACATTAAATATATGTATTGATGTTCAGAATCCGCTATGAGCTGGATACTGACTTCAAGCCTAGATTTCTCTGCGAATCAGAAACAGGACGAAAGTCGCTGTTTCGACCGTAGATCCCTAAGTTTAGGAACTACCCTTCGGGTATGTACTTAAATTAGGAACTGTTATAATGTAACTAGTTTGACTAGAGACATTACCTCTATATCAGTGTTTGATCCGTTACGGATAAAACCTTTATATTATAGAACACTAAGTGTTTTATTATATAAAGATGATACTGAGATAAATACATTAGATGTAAATAACAGAATTTATATTTTGAATATAAATAAAATCTCAAACATATAAAATGACAAATAAATCGCTCAAATTGATTTGATCAATAGAGACTTATTTGTGGCATTGTTGTCTAGGACACAATTAAACAAGACTCGTATATCCACACTTTTGAAGAGTGAGTACTAGGACTGATTTGACTATTCAAATAAGGTCTGCGAATCTAGTTTATTAGGTAAAGTACCTAAAATACTATTTACTTAGTAATAGTAAAAGGGCCACCGATCTGTTAGCCCTATTCATGGTGAAGTTAGTGGGCCCATATCTAGCTAGGCTAGATGTGAACATGAATATTTCGTGACCTTGACGGATGTAGCATCACGTTGTGGTTATGTGTTTCTTTTGAAGAACACAGATCGTAAACTTTTGAAGTTTCGACACGAAGTAAATAAACAGATCGGCTATAGTATTATGCCGCCACAGTAAGACCGTATTGGAAAATACTTAAGCAGTAAGTTTCATATGTACATGAAAGAGTACGATATTCTTTCATATGAGGACTCCTCCCGAGACACGTCAGTTAGACGGTGTGTCCGAACTAAAAACCGAATTTTGTTGGACATGATAAGGTTTATCACGAGTCGCTCTGAGCTACTGTTTCCTTCAATAGGATGTATTAACAGTGCAAAACTTATTTAGAATAAGGTTCCATATAAATCTGTTTGACAGATGTCATAAAGGATATGAACAGGGAAGAAACCAGGTTTCTCATTCCTGATAATTTGGTATGCCAGCATAATAACGTTTGGATGATACCAAACTAAAAGACCCAAATTGGATAAGTGCCAATATAGGTTATCCTCAAGGAAACCTTAAGTATAGTACTTGTTAATCTCACATGAGAACAATGTGATTGTTGCTCACCATGCGGTTTTTCCTGAGAGGAATACCGATATGCAGTGGTCAGTGGGAGGATAGTGATACTCGATGAAAATCGGAGTAATACTGTTCAAGGCACGAAGTCCTTAATGGAACACAAATAGTTCATCTATGATGAATCTATACCATTAATCTTCAAATACACAAGACACTCGTAGATCGGATAGAGTCAGAAAACAACCTAGGGTATGGGTTTCTGATCTAACCTCATAAAGATGTCAATCTTATGAAGGTATATCCACCGACTACGTTTTGAGGAAGTGATACGAGGTATCGACTCCCTATTATGGCAAAGTTCCATGAGTCCGAAATGGATTCCATGTATAACAACTATTTTGAATACTAGTTGTTGTACCACAAGGCATTGTGCCTATTGGTACTTTAAACGTCTTCAAGGAAGACATATATGGAAGGCAACATACCAACGTACAAAGCCAGGCTTTTGACGGAAAGGTATCATTATCAACATTGTGTTAATAACGGTTCAACCTTTTACCTGTTGCCATGGAGAATCCATTTTGAAGATGCTTGTTGATAACTGCGTATTTCATTTATGAAATGTGTCAGTTATAGATCAAAATTGCTTTCCTGAAAAGGAAACCTTTTGGAAAATGTTTATAACATTCTGACGATTTTGTATAACCGACAAACAAGGTTTGCGGGTTATTCGATCCATGTTTGGATTGAAGCAAGCATAAGGTTCTTGGAACTGACGTTTTGAAATAATCATAATGGTTTATGATTTGACTCAAAACGAAATAATTCTTGTGTATATAAGGAGGTTAGTGGGAGGGCACTGACAATGCAATTCCCATAAAACAATTGGTGAAAGCTTGGCTTTCATAGATATTCTTTCAATAGAAATTCTCCGTAGAATTCTGGGGAGTAACAACCTTTATTCAAGGAATAAAGATCTAATGGGATAGATTTGGTTGTTAACACTCTCTTGGAAATTGTACATTTAAAATGTACTTGATAGGATGTCTCATACGCTTCGAGCATATGGAGTCACGATCAGGTCAATCCAAGTGATAGTCACTGGATTGAACATTAAGAAACATCTGTTAGTATCTGAGAGAACTAAAGATGTTGTCTTAAACTATGGAGAAGGACAACTTGAAGTGACTGGGATCACCGCTGCAAGTTTCCAAACAATTAAATACTGAGATACTATAAAGTTTGAACACTGGGACAGTGAGCTGGAAATCTTCCAAGCAAGATAACTGTTGCCGAATAAACAACAAATGCGGATTATTGCTACAGCTGAGGCAGCAATAGAAGCCATTTGGATCGAAAATAAATCTAATTAGATTAGATATAGTTCTTTTAGCAGCTGAGCTAGGCGTCAGCACAGGCTAAGGAATGAAGGTCTCATCGACGATCCAGATATATACTTCTATATCATCTAATTCATTCGGATCATACATCGTGGCGATGTGATGATCGTATAAATCGCGTCAGACGATAATTAAGCAAATCCGCTGACGAAAACCTTTCCTCAGCAATTTGAGCGAACCGTACATAGTTCGGGTGTAGGACACTTGAGTGACTGCTATGTGCCAAGTGGGAGATTGTTGGACAAAATGACCTAGCGTCACTATTTGCACAGATCATTGTGTTGTTGTAGCAAATTAACTATGTGACAAGGAAATTGCACTCTCATCATTTGTGATTAGATCACCATAGATATATAAATGAAGAGAGGTCCCTATAATTAGTTCCTGGACTGAGAATGATATGAGACAGTATCAGTCCCCGAAGGATTAATCATTAAATATCCCTAGCCGAGTATTATCGAGACTGGACATCGATAATACGGAATAGGCTAGTATTGCACTTGTGTGCGTTGTGAGGGCACAACGGCATAGTTCTCATATATATAAGTATTGGATACTTATGCAAGTGCGATAGGAGGTCGTGTTTCACACCGAAGTACGGGAAACAGCTTCGCTCTGGATAGACCCTTCGGAATCCCATTGGTATTATGACTATGTGTCTATGGGAGGCTGAAATCAAGGTAGGTGTGTAAGTCTTAACCTGAGACTTACATCGCTAATACTTACGATAATCGATAGACTTTGGTCTTGGTGGTATAGGGCTTTAACCGGTTCTGCGTACACCACTTCTGGGTTTATCAGAGAGTCGTAGTGTATTGGGTGTGATGTCAAGACGGAAGTATCACTTCAGTCATATTGGAGATGATGTCACGCAGGATACGGTACTAGTGCTCTTGAGTGTTGCGCAACCAATCGAGATATTGTGACCAGGTCATGAATATCCGATTATAGAGACTATGTTACCAGACATCCGATATGTGCTTCGGACGGGGTAGACACTTATCCAACCCCAGCCCTAGCACGTGACTATCCGATACTGGGCCGATACACACAATACAATCGTATACTACGCTTGATACAGATCTTAATATTCTTAAATGGATATGTCCGGAGAATTGGGTAGACTTGGTGCTTTGCTAGGAGTCGACATTGTCTCGTAAATCGGTAAAACGTAGTACTTGGTACGTACGTGATTCGGATACTCCGACGACCGTATTTACTGCCAACTTATCCGGGGATCTCATGGGTCGCTTCCCGATAATCCACCGATGACGCACAACTCGCACTCTTAAATAATCTGGGATTATATAGAAGAGAGAGAAAATTAATCTAGGATTAATTACGGAGATATTTTATCTAATAAAATATCGTCTAGAGAGAGATAACGATTAATTTGGAATTAATCAAAGAATTAATATATTCGATATATTAAACGAAATTAGATTTCGACGCGGAATTAAAATTAGATTTTAATTCGGGCGAACGAATTAATTTAGAATTAATTCGTTAGCGACGTGAATAGTGAATTCGCTAGGCGTAATCA
This sequence comes from Zanthoxylum bungeanum, assembly GCA_019454045.1. Classification (NCBI taxonomy): domain Eukaryota; kingdom Viridiplantae; phylum Streptophyta; class Magnoliopsida; order Sapindales; family Rutaceae; genus Zanthoxylum; species Zanthoxylum bungeanum. Next base: position 38,522 of record SKCR01055084.1, on the reverse strand, counting down.
TTTAATTACGACGCAACGGAAAGTTCGTTAATTTGGAATTAGCGAACCCGAGCCCGAGTGTGATTGCGAGCGCATTCGTATTTCGAATTCGAGTGCGACAACGCAAGTCGCATCAAGCGTCAAATCAATCGTCACATCAAGCGTCAAATCAAAAGTCACTTTGATTGATTGATTGATTGATTGATTGATTGATGGATTGACTTGCATCACATCACTTTATTAAAGTGACATGTGAATAGTTGATGTAAGTTGGTGTAATAGTGTTTGGAGGGAAAAACTTTTACTTACTTTTGATTTTATTTAAATCAATTAAGTAATTGGTTTTATTTATTTTTCTTGGAAAATATATAAAGCTTTTTGGAAAAGCTTTTCACTAACCATTACACAAAATTCTTTCTCTCTCATTTCTCCTCTTCTCCTCACGCCCAAAGTGAGAAATACTCACTGGTTTTGGAAGCAAAATGGCGTGAGCAATAGGGAAGCCAAGAGTGGTTTTTCATGGTGAGAAATCAAGTGCTAGCACACTTACGAGTCTTGCGAAGGTGGTAGGGAGGTTCACCCATGAGTCGGGATCCGTTCGACGAGGCTTGGAGCTCCGTTTCGCATCTCAAATTTTCAGATTTGGAAGGCAGTGGACTGCCACCAGTGGCGCCTAAGGCAGTGAGCGTTTTGGGCTTCATTCGTCTTCAAATCAACTCAACCGATCGATGTGAGTATTCCGCTACCTCCGTTGATGTGTTCACACAATGTTTTCATGTCTTGTTTGATCTTGGGACCTAGATAGTAACCAACATTAATTTGAGACTTGCACTGCTAATACTTGTTACAATCAATATACTTTGGTTTTGGTCGTCCAAGGCTTTAACCGGTTCTATGTACGCCTCTTCTGGGTATATTGAGAATCATAGTGTATTGGGTGTGATGTCAAGATGGAAGTATCACTCCAGTCATAGTGGAGATGATGGTCACGTAGGATACGGAACTAGTACTCTTTAGTACTGCAGTCATCGGGATAATATGACTAGGTCATGATTATCCAATTATAGAGACTAGTTACCAGAGATTCGATATGTTCTTCGTACGGGGCAGACACAATTCCAGCCCCAGACCTAGCACGTGACATCCGATACTGGATCGTAATACGTAATACTATGTATACTACGCCTGATATAGATCATATATTCCTTTAAGAATATTTCTAAAGAATTGGGTAGGCATGGTGCTTTGCTAGAAGCCAACCATGTCTTGTAAATCGGTAAAAATGTAGTACTAGGTACGTACGTGTTCGGATAGTCCGACGATCGGATTTACTGCCAACATATCCAGGGATCTCATGGATCTCTTCCCGAAGATTCACCGATGACGTATGACTCGCACATTATTAATCTGGGATTAATTAATCGAGAGAGAAAATTAATCTGGGATTAATTACGGAGATATTTTATCTAGGATAAAATATTATTTAAAGAGAGAGAACGATTAATTTGGAATTAATCGATAAAATAATATATTCGATATATTATTCGAAATTAGATTTCGACGCGGAATTAAAATTAGATTTTAATTCGGGCGAACGAGTTAATTTAGAATTAATTCGCTAGCGACGTAAATAGTAATTTTGCTAGGCATAATTATTTAATTAAATTTGATTTAATTATGTCGCAACGGAAAATTCGTTAATTCGGAATTAGCGAACCCGAGCCCGGGAGTGTTTGCGGGCCCACTCGCATTTTGAATTTAAGTGCGGCCCATAAGTCACATTAAGCGTCACATCTTTAGTCATTCAAGTGATGGATGTCTTGTCACTTTGAGTGATGTGATGTCTAGTCACTTTTGAGTGATGTGAGTTGTTGAGGGCATTAATTGCCATTTTGGCTCCAAAATTTGTTTGACTTTTTGAAAGGCATATACCAAATTTTGGAAATCAATTTTTTGGTAATTTGTTTTAGAAACACAAACCAACTCAACACTCTTCTCTCCTCTCCCAAAACTTTCGGCCATGGGCCATTTCTCTCCTTCTCCAATTTTTGAAATTGCCGAGAACAAGAACAAGCAAATGGAAGATTTGTGGTAAATTTTCCAAGGTGCTAGCACACATTAGGAGTCATACAAAGGTGATAGGGAAACCATCTATGAGCATGGAATCTACAAACAAAGCTTGGAGCTTGGAGATTCAACTTGGAGCACAAAAGGGAGCCATGGCCGAGAGCTTCAATGAGCTTGAAGAAAATTTTGTTGTTCCTCGCATCGCAAAAGCCGATCAAAGTGAGTATTCCGTAAATTTACTTTGATGTATTCACACTTTTCTTTGCTTAATTTGATCTTGGGACTATAGTAGAAACCAAACAATGGTATCAAGAGCCTTGTTTAAGCATGAAATTGGATTTAGGGTAAAAATTGGGTAAAATTGATTTGAGCATGTTTTGATGAAATTGATTGTTTGAGTATGCTTGAATGATGATAACATAGTGTTATGCATGGTCAATTTGATGAAAATTGAATTGAATCAAATTTTCCATAATTAGTAGGCTTTGCCGAAAGTTGCTATTGCCCTAATGTCATGGTAATTTTGTTTTTTGAATCATTGGATGAGTTTAAAAGACTTGGGAAATGTTGATTTAGGATTTAATTGGATTAAAATCGAAATCGGACATAAATACCCTAATTGTCGTGAGTTGAAGCATGGAAAATGACTTGTTTTTTTGATTCAATTGTGTTGGACATGTGTTGATGATAATAAGCATGATTAATTATATAAATTGGTATTTTGGAAATGTTAATTTGGTTAATTAATCATGGCTATACACTTAGATTAATTTAATTGTGAAATTTGTAATTTTGTAATTTAATTAATTGGGCTTAATTTGGAATTGGGCTTGTAAAGTTGTATTTGGGCTTAATGGGCTTGGTTGGGCCAAGTATGGTTTAGGTTAATTGGTTGGATCCAATTGGGCCCAAAACCATATCCATAAAGTCCAAATATAATTAAATGGACCTTTAATATTTTAATTGGGCCTAATGGGCCTAAATTGGTTTCTTGGCAAATAAGGGTGATTCCTTACATGGGCTTTGGTATTTGGGTTTGACCCATATTGACCAAAGTCCATGCCTTAAGAAATTAATTGAAAGCCCATTGGACTTTAATTAAATTGACATTGGATGTTAATTGGGCTTTGAGACCCGTAAAGATTAGATTTAGAATCTAAGTCGTAAATGCACATTAAAAAGTGTAATTATTTAATTTGGAAATAAATAAAGAATTAGTATTGAATACAAATTAAATTGGATTTAATGTTATAGTTTAATATAATTCAAGAATTCGTACTTTGAGTACTTATTCTTAAAACGAGTCGGACTCGCGCAAAATCAAATCGTTGTTTGAACATTGGATTTTCATTAATTTCAGATAAATTAATTGGATTAGATTGATTGATAACATGCTTTGTGTGAATACATGGATGTGATGTATGAATAATGTATATCAGATGGATATTAGATGGGTGAGGGCAATTTTGGAAATTGTTGTAATAAATTTAGAATTTATTAAATTGGACCTGCGTGTCTAGCCAATTACCTCTTGACTCTTTGTATTTCTCTTCTCACCTATTCCCCTCAATGTAAATGAGGTTTCTTTAGAAGTGTTATGTAATCGGGTAGAAGTAAATATTGTGCTAGCGGGAGAGAGGAAATGGAGAGATTTGTTCTAGGAACAATGTGTTTAAATATCCATCCGCATATCATTATTAAATTTATTTATCGCGCCTTATTATGCTTTTAGAATGCATGTTTAAGGGTGTATGATGACACCTAATCAAAGATAATTAATTGGTTGCCAATTACGCGAAAAACCTTCAACATATATTAAGCGTTTTTCCTTCCATTGAATGATTCATTCTCAAGATCCAAGATTGGCACTGGTTTGTTGGTCAAAGTCAAGACCTTTGTCCATCGCGGATGTGTTTGAATCATGAAGGCTTTGTTTCATATCGCATGTCTTGTCCAAGTTGTGATTTGTTGGCCAAAGTCAAGATCACTTCTTGTCCATCGACATCGATTACGAAGCTTTCCAAGGTCAATGGGTCCCGCTTAACTGGAATCATTAAGTTTGTTGTGCCAAAGCCAAGGCTTAATTGATTCAGAGGAAAAAGGTTAGGGAATATATTGGATATATTGGCATATATAAGATATATGTTTCGGACTGGGATGTCCACCTACTGGATCTAGGAATTGGATGAGAGCCAATTGATCTTAGAGATCTACCTAGTTAAATATCATACAGCTTGTTGGCCAAAGTCAAGGTTGTGTGTTATTTAACGGGATCCTAGCCCACTAGGAAACAATGTTTCCCGAGTACTCTACAGAGGGTTAGAGGCTCGCCGAAAAATAGTGGGAGACAAATATTAAATTTGCAATTTCGTTTAGATACTTGCCAATACGCGCTCATTTTAATTTTTCGTCAATACTTAAATAAATATTAGTTGGACTAATATTGTTGTTTTAATTAAAACAGTTGGAATGTATTCAAACTATTTCAAATCATAGTTGATTATATAATTAGATTATAGTAATCAATATATTTGAATTTAACCAATCAAATTATAGTTGATTATATAGTTAGACTATAGTAATCATTATATTAAATAGTACCTAAAATCGTTGATTGGATAGTTGGACTATAGCAATCAAGATAACTGAAAAATTAGTGTTTAAAACATAATCCTGGGAGAAAATGTCATTAAACAGCTTTAATTTTCAGATTGGGAATAAAATCTCAAGAAAGTCCTGGAAACTAAGAAGTTACTTTATTTGATAGAGAAACCTCTTGGGCCTGAGCCCGAAGTTGAGCAAATAGTGGAGCATGAGTTTTGGATGACTCATTGTGATGATAACTTTGGTGCTCAATCCTTTATGCTTAATGCAATGACACTTTAATTCCGTCGTCAAAATTAAAGATTAGATCCTTGTACCATGATGATGAAATTAAAGATTTTCATAGATTTATTCTTAAATCTTAGAAGTACAAATTGCAAAAGAAGCTCTTTCGCTCATGTATGTCAGAAGGTACATCTGTCGAGCACTAGGTGTCGCAGATGATTGCTGACATCGATCAGCTAGGTTAGCTAGGCATTACCTACGTGGCCGAGACTACCAAAGATTTGATCTTATAGTCTCTACCCGAAAGCTGGGGCAGGCTCATTGTGAACCAAGAGTAAACTCTTGGAGAGTTGACGGCTATGATCAAGGAGGCAGAGCCAGAGCTTCTAAAAGGGGCAAAGGCAAAATCATCACAAGTCTTCTAGGAAGACAAAGGACATATCCCAAGATGTCTGCCTAAACTGTGGCAAACGGGGTCACTGGAAGCGTGACTGCCATATGGACAAGGCACACATGAAAGAAGTAAAGAGGGGCAAGGCTCCGACTTTAAATATGTTTGTCATAAACATGTTCGCTACTAGTATTAAAATAGGATTTTAGATACTGAGTGTGGTACATAAATATGTACTGGTGTGCAGTATCTGCTGATTAGCAGGACACTGACTTCAGTTGAGATTTATCTGGGAAATGAAAACGGGACGAGAGTCGCTGTTTTAACCGTAGAGACCTAAGTTTAGGAACTACCCTTCGGGTGTGTACTTAAATTAGGAAACTGTTACAATGCAACTAGTTTGACTAGAAACATTATCTCTATATCAGGTGTAACCCGTTACGGGTATACCCTTATATTCTAGAACACTAAAGTGTTTTATTTTATAAAGATGATAGTGAGATAAGCACATTAGATGTGAATAACAGTATTTATAATTTGAATATAAATGAATCTCAAACATATAACATGACAAATAAATAGCTCAAACCTGATTTAATCAGATGAGACTTATTTGTGGCATTGTTGTCTGAGACACATTTAACAAGACTCGTATATCCACACTTTTGAAGAGTGGATATTAGGACGGATTTGATCATATTCAAATAATGTCTACGAATCTAGTTTATTAGGCAAAGTGCCTAAAACACCTTTTACTTGGTAAAAGTATAAGTGTCATCGATTTGTTAGCCCTCGTTCATAGTGACGTAAGTGGGCCCATATCTAGCTAGGTTAGAGTTGGATATGAACACTTCGTAATCTTTACATAAGTGGCATCGCGTTATGGTTATGTGTTTCTTTTGAAACACGAATCGGAAACTTTTGATAATTCAAAGAGTTTCGACACGAAGTAGACAAACAGATCGGCTAAAGTATTAAAACATCATGATTAGACCATGATGGAAAATACTTAAGCAATAAGTTTCTCAAATATTTGAAAGAGTATAGTATTCTTTCATAGTGGATTCCTCCCGGAACACCTCAATTGAGCGGTGTGTCCGAACGGAGAAACCAAATTTTGTTGGACATGATAAGGTTAATCATGAGTCGCTCTGAGCTACCATTTTCCTTCAAAGGATAAGCATTATTCAGTGCAAAACTTATTTTGAATAAGGTTCCATAAAAATCTGTTTGACAGATTTCATATTAGATATGAACAGGAAAGAAATCGGGTTTTCTCATTCCTGAAGATTTGGGAATGCTGGGCATATGTTTGGATGATACCAAATTAGAACCCAAATCGGATAAGTGCCTAATTGTAGGTTATCCTAGGGAAACCAAAGTATAGTACTTATACAACTCACTAGAGAACAATGTAATTGTTGCTCGCCATGCGGTTTTCCTGAGAGGAATACCTATATGCAAGGTAAGTGGGAGGAAAGTAAAACTCAATGAAAATCGGAGTGATACTGTTCCAGGCACCGATTCCTTAACGGAACACAAACAGTTCATCAAGAATGAAACTGTACCATAATCTTCAATACACAAGAATCACGTAAGTCGGAGAGAGTCAGAAAACAACCTGGGAGGTATGGGTTTCTGATCTCACCTCATAAAGATGTCAATCTCATTGAGGAAGACAAACTGACTACATATGAGGAAGTGATACACGGTATCGACTCCCTATTATGGCATAGTGCCATAAAGTCCGAAATTGATTCCATGTATACCAACCAAGTTTGGACACTGGTTGATGTACCGGAAGACATTGTGCCTATTGGTACTATATAAGTCTTCTAGGAAGACATACATGGATGGAAACATACAAACGTACAAAGCTAGGCTTGTAGCGAAAATGTATCGTTATCAACATTGTGTCGATTACGACGAAACCTTTTACTAGTTGCTATGGTTAAATCCATTTGGATAATGCTTGCTAATGCTGCATGTTTCATTTATGAAATATGGCAGCTGAACATCAAAACCGCTTTCCTTAAACGGAAACCTTTTGGAGGATGTTTATAAACATCCTGACGGTTTTGACGTACCAGAACATGCAAACAAGGTTTGCAGGTTATTCGATCCATTTATGGATTGAAGCCAGCATTGTGTTCTTGGCACTATCGTTTTGATGTAATCATAATGGTCTATGATTTAATTCAAAATGAAAATGATTCTTGTGTATATAAGGAGGTTAGTGGGAGCGCACTGACAATGATTGTCCTATAATATGATGATATATCATTTCTTGGAAATGATATTCCCATAATACAATCGGTGAAAGCTTGGCTTTCATGAAAATTCTCCGTATAATTCTTGGGAGAGGCAACCTTTATTCTAGGAATAAAGATCTAATGGGATAGATCTAAAGGTTGTTGGCACTCTCCGAGAACTCGTACATTGAAATAAATTTACGTGACCTGGTGTCTCATATGCTTTGAGCATATGGAGTCACAATCAGGCCAATCCAAGTGATAGTCACTGGATTGATGTTGAGAACATCCTTACGTATCTTAGATGAACTAAGGATGCTTTCTTAAGATATGGAGAAGGAGAACTTGAAGTGACTGGGTTCACTGCTGCAAGTTTCCAAACCGATAAAAACGATTATAAGTCGTAAAATAAAGGTACTATATAGTTTGAACAACGAAACAGTGAGCTGGAAATCTTCCAAGCAAGATATTGTTACCGAATAAACAACAAAAGCGGAATATTACTGCAGCTAAGGCAGCAATAGAAGCCATTTGGATCTTAATAATCCTAATTAGATTAGGAGTAGTTCTGTTAGCAGCTGAGCTAGGCTAAAGCACAGGCTAAAGAATTAATGATCTTATCAAATATCCGAGTATATACTTCAACTATTCATCTGATTCGTTCGGATCATACATCGTGGTGATGTGATGATCGAATAAATCGCATCAGATGATAACTTTGCAAATCCGCTGACGAAAGCCTTTCCTCAGCAGAAGTTTGAGCGAACCGTACATAGTTTAAGTGTATGACACTTGAGTGATTGGCTATAGGCCAAGTGGGAGATTGTTGGACAATTATGACCCAAGCATCACTATTTGTACAGAACATGGTGTTGTTGTACAAATTAACTATGTGACAAATGAAATTTCTCTTTTATCATTTGTAATTAGATTACCAAGATATATAAATGATAAAAGGTCCTTATGATTAGTTCCGGATTGAGATGATATGAGACAATATCAATCCACTAAGGTTTAATCATTAAAATATCCATAGTCGTAGTATTATCGAGATTGGACATCGATAATACGGAATAGACTAGTATTACACTTGTGCGCGTTGTAGGAGCATAACGGCATAGTTCTCATATATTTGGGTATAGGATACTCATGCAAGTGTAATAGGAGGTTGTGTTTACCGATGGTACGGAAATAATTTCACTCTGGATAGACCCCTCGGAATTCCATTGGTAGTATGACTATGTGTCTATGGAAGTCTGAATCAGGGTAGGTATATTTGGTATTAACCTGAGACTTGCACCGCTAATACTTGCGACAATCAATATACTTTGGTTTTGGTCGTCCAGGGATTTAATCGGTTCTGTGTACGCCTCTTCTGGGTATATTAAGAATCGTAGTGTATTGGGTGTGATGTCAAGATGAAAGTATCACTCCAGTCATAGTGGAGATGATGGTCACGTAGGATACGGAACTAGTACTCTTTAGTACTGCAGTTATCGGGATAATATGACTAGGTCATGATTATCCGATTATAGAGACTAGTTACCAGAGATCTGATATGTACTTCGTACGAGGCAGACACAATTCCAGCCCCAGGCCTAGCACTTGACATCTGATACTGGATCGTATTACGCAATACTATGTATACTACGCCTGATATAGATCACATATTCCTTTAAGAATATTTCTGGAGAATTGGGTAGGTATGATGCTTTGCTAGAAGCCAACCATGTCTTGTAAATCGGTAAAAACGTAGTACTAGGTACGTACGTGTTCGGATAGTCCGACGACCGGATTTACTGCCAACATATCCGGGGATCGCATGGGTCGCTTCCCGAAGATTCACCGATAACGTATGACTCGCACATTATTAATCTGGGATTAATTAATCGAGAGAGAAAATTAATCTGAGATTAATTACGGAGATATTTTATCTGGGATAAAATATTATTTAAAGAGAGAGAACGATTAATTTGGAATTAATCGATAAAATAATATATTCGATATATTATTCGAAATTAGATTTCGACGCTGAATTAAAATTAGATTTTAATTCGGGCGAACGAGTTAATTTAGAATTAATTCGCTAGTGACTTAAATAGTAATTTTGCTAGGCATAATTTTTTAATTAAATTTGATTTAATTACGTCGCAACGGAAAATTCGTTAATTCGGAATTAGCGAACCCGAGCCCGGGAGTGTTTACGGGCCCACTCGCATTTCGAATTTAAGTGCGGCCCACAAGTCACATCAAGCGTCATATCTTTAGTTATTCAAGTGATGGATGTCTTGTCATTTTGAGTGATGTGATGTCTAGTCACTTTTGAGTGATGTGAGTTGTTGAGGGCATTAATTGTCATTTTGGCTCCAAAATTTGTTTGACTTTTTGAAAGGCATATACCAAATTTTGGAAATCAATTTTTTGGTAATTTTTTTTAGAAACACAAACCAACTCAACACTCTTCTCTCCTCTCCCAAAACTTTCGGCTAAGGGCCTTTTCTCTCCTTCTCCAATTTTTGAAATTACCGAGAACAAGAACAAGCAAATGGAAGATTTGTGGAAAATTTTCCAAGGTGCTAGCACACATTATGAGTCATACAAAGGTGATAGGGAAACTCATCTATGAGCATGGAATCTATAAATAAAGCTTGGAGCTTGGAGATTCAACTTGGAGCACAAAAGGGAGCCATGGCCGAGAGCTTCAAGGAGCTTGAAGAAAATTTTTGTTGTTCCTCGCATCGCAAAAGCCGATCAAAGTGAGTATTCCGCAACTTTACTTTGATGTATTCACACTTTTCATTGCTTAATTTGATCTTGGGACTATAGTAGAAACCAAACAGAAAGTGGGTTTAACCTCGTGGATATATAATATGGGTGTATTTTTAAAATATTTTATGGAAAATTAGATTCCATTACGAGCCCGTAGAAAAAAACGGGGACCAAATCGAAGTTCGGATACTCTAGAACGAAGAAAATAAAGTTTCAGCGCGGGCATCAGGTCATGATGCGTTGCGACGCTTAGGTTTAGGCTTCGCGACGCCCAAACTACGAAAGCTCTACGTCACGACGCCCAATGGATAGCGTCGCGATGCCAGCAGCACTGACTATTGAGTGTCGCGATGCCAGAGATCAGAGTCGCGACGCCGCCATGTGTAAAATTTTAGCAGTGAGCAATTTTACCTTCAAATCAATTCTAAATACTTCTAATTTTCTCCAAATCCTTCAATACACCTAAAATCTAAATACATGTATGTATTTGTTTGAATCAAAATACGAATCAGTTTAGAATCCCACAATGAAATGACTCATGAACAATTTTAGGTCACTCAAAGGTGGTCTAGTGATTCTAGAATAGTAGTCATAGCTCTAAGCTTTAATCTAGAGTTCCAAACTCTTATTAATTGTTTCATGTTTAACATGAACATCTTTAACCCAATTATAAGCATATTGGGTTTATATTTTCAAAGCATCCTAACACAATTCATTAGCCTAATTTCAACTTTAAGATATGTTAGTATACATCCAATACATAATCCATCAATATATGTCTCACTAATGAAAACTCACTAATGAAGAACATAGCTTAGGAGAAGATCAAACATTACCTAATAAGCTTGATACAAAGATCCAATCTCATTCTCATTTGTTGAAATGATTGGAGAAATTCCAATGTATAGCAAGCTTGACTCCAAGATCCAATCTTGATTCTAATCCTAGCAAGCTTCACTCCAAGATCCAATCTTGATTTCTCCATGTTGAAATGTTGTAGATGTTGGTTTTCTAAGGTCAAACCAAGATCGATTTAAGCAAAAAACATGTGTGAATACAACAAAGTTAAGTTGTGGAATACTCACTTTGATCGGCTTTTGCGATGCGAGGAACAACAAAAATTCTTCAAGCTTTTCTTCCATGGTTTGGCCATGGCTCCTTTTGTGCTCCAAGTTGAATCTCCAAGCTCCAAGCTTTTTTCTAGATTCCATGCTCATAGATGGGTTTCCCTATCACCTTTGGATAACTCCTAATGTGTGCTAGCACTCTTGAAATTTTGCCACAAATTTTCTATTGCTTCTACATGCTCTCGACATTGAAGGCAAAAGGAGAGAAGAAAATGGTTCTAATGGCCGAATGAGGGAGAGAGAGAGAGAAGTGGTGTTTGTGTGTTGTGTGATCTAATATACAAAAATTGAAAGTCAAATACCAAATAAAATAATTAAATGGTAAATGTCTTTCAACCATCACACTTGAGTGTTTCATACTCAAGCATCAACCAACAACTTCCATCAACATAAAAGTGATAAAGTTGACTAGTGATGTGACGCTTGATGTGACTTGTGGGCCCCACTCGATTCGAAATGCGAGTGGGCCCGCAAACACTCCCGGGCTCGGGTTTTCTAATTTCGAATTAACGAATTTTCCGTTGCGACGTAATTAAATCAAATTTAATAAAATAATTATGCCTAGCAAAATTACTATTCACGTCGCTAGCGAATTAATTCTAAATTAACTCGTTTGCCCGAATTAAAATCTAATTTTAATTCCGCGTCGAAATCTAATTTCGTATAATATATCGAATATATTATTTTATCGATTAATTCCAAATTAATCGTTCTCTCTCTTTAAACAATATTTTATCCCAGATAAAATATCTCCGTAATTAATCCCAGATTAATTTTCTCTCTCTAATAATTAATCCTAGATTAATTATGTGCGAGTCATACGTCATCGGTGAATCTTCGGGAAGCGACCCATGAGATCCCCGGATATGTTGGCAGTAAATCTGGTCGTCAGACTATCCGAACACGTAGTACCTAATACTACGTTTTTACCATTTACAAGACATGGTTGGCTTCTAGAAAAGCACCGTGCCTACCCAATTCTCCAGAAATATTCTTAAAGGAATATGTAATCTATATCAGGCGTAGTATACGTAGTATTGCGTATTGCGATCCAGTATCGGATGTCATGTGCTAGGCCTGGGGCTGGAATTGTGTCTGCCCCGTACGAAGCATATATCGGATCTCTTGTAACTAGTCTCTATAATCGGATAAACATGACCTAGTCATAATATCCCGATAGCTGCAGCATATAAGAGCACCAGTTCCGTATCCTACGTGACCATCATCTCCACTATGACTGGAGTGATACTTCCATCTCGAAATCACACCCAATACACTACGATTCTCAATATACCCAGAAGAGGCGTACACAGAACCGGTTAAAGCCCTGGACGACCAAAACCAAGTATATTGATTGTCGCAAGTATTAGCGGTGCAAGTCTCATGTTAAGACCAAATACACCTACCCTGATTCGAACTTCCATAGACACATAGTCATACTACCAATGGAATTCCAAGGGGTCTATCCAGAGTGAAGTTGTTCTGTACCATTGGTAAACACAACCTCATATTACACTTGCATGAGTATCCAATACCCAAATATATGAGAACTATGTCGTTATGCTCCCACAACGCGCACAAGTGTAATACTAGTCTATTACGCATTATCGATGTCCAATCTCGATAATACTACGACTAGGGATATTTAATGATTAAACCTTCGTGGATTGATACTGTCTCATATCATCTCAATCCGAAACTAATCATAAGGACCTTCTATCATTTATACATCTTGGTAATCTAATTACAAATGATAAAAGAGCAATTTCCTTTGTCACATAGTTAATTTGTACAACAACACCATGTTCTGTACAAATAGTGATGCTATGAGTCATAATTGTCCAACAGTAGAGATCTTCCAAAGCTTCTCTAAACACTTCTCTAACTTAGGCTGATATCTCTAACACTTGCTTGTTTTAGCTTTCTTAAGCTTAATTAAAACATTTTCTCAAGCTTTCTATTTATAGCAAAACTTGGATAATTTTTAATTAATAAAAGTTCTAATCAATTTTAATGTGGGCTTAATCTAATTTGTCCAAATATGTATAATTAGGTGTGACTAATCACATTTATCTACCACTTTGATTTAATCCAATTAAATCAAGACAAATTCAATTAATGAATTAGTTACATGTCTACCATTTTGATTGAATCCAATTAAATTAAGTCAAATACATCTATAATTACATATTTTAAATTACCAAAATATCCTCAAATGGTAGAGATATTTATGAATTTATAATTAAGCCCTTGTGTAATTTTGAATTAATCCAATTAGGTCAAAGTAAATAATCAATATTATCTAATAACACTTGATTATCTTAGTTGATAATTATAATATCGAATATTATTATTTATTATCAAAAATAATCGGCTACCAAAGTGTTCAACGATTACATTTCATATTGTGGGACTCTCTAAGTCCAGACACGTTCGTCATATAAGCCTAGCTAATATGTACGCAATTCGGACACCTCCAAATTCGCGAAGAACAAGAACGACCTTTCTGAACTATAAAGTCAAGGTCATCACTTATGTTTAACAATCCCACCGTCGTAGGTTATCCGAGTTGTGCTTAGTAAACATAGAATACACCGTCAAATTTCTGAGGCACACATCTGATGTCGACATGTCCACGGTTCTTTACAACTAATGCGATCCACCTAAGTTGATTGGCTTTGGCCAAAGTCTTTAAGAATCATGACTTACTCATATGGATACCTAAACCTCTTATGGTACACATACGGGCCGACGGATCCTATCTTGATATGCACTTGATTAACGGATGTATCGGTCCACACCCAACGAACATCTAGAGGCCAGATCATGAAAGGTTTCTGACAAACATGACATTTAAGTATGGAGGATCTCACACAAAATAAATATTATCCTATAGTCAAATGATCATATATACTACTCGACTCGAGGAGATTCATATTGACGGTGGTATATACTTACAACTATTAGGAATCATATGTGAGTTATTGAGTATTCACTCCAACGAATACCCACATGTCTATAAGAGCTTCCAAAGCTCACGGAACATCGGATTAAACCATTGGAACTCCAATTCCAATATACGACATGTACTAGTCTTCTAGGTTATAGGAATTCGACCGTATTCCAAAACCAATGACTAGGAATATTTACTTTAAGAATAGTTTATAATAGTAATACTATCTCAATGTCGGATCATTTAGTATCCAGTATTACCACAAGACTATTCTAAGGACGATGTCATTCTCATCATATTTATACATTAATCTAATATGCATAATGACATTATCATTAATAAGGTATGAAATGAAAATGTAGTTATTTTATTAATAAATAATAAAATATACGATACATTATTCAGATTTGCGCTCCAAGCACCAACTCCAACAAAGGTGGACCATCAATGTTCGCTTTCTCGGCAAACACTACTACTAGAGCCTTATTATAGGGATTTTCCTATAAAGAGATTTTGGCTTTTAAATCTACATCAAATGTAGATATGTAATCCGAATCAGCACGAATTCATATAAGCGACACCCACACAGCTTAGGCACGATGTGGGTTAGGCCACATAAATCCATTTATATCTAGATTACTAGCATATGTAAACTGGATTTGGATTTAATATCTCATATTATGCATGAATTATATGTGGATGCAGGATCCGACTCGCTTTGATACCATTTTATGTTGAGGTTTTTAAGGTGCGCGATACGGAAGCACGATTATTGGGCAAAATCGACTTTTAAATTTTTTATCAGTCCGGACGAATAATCAATATCGCATACCAATTATAAATCCATATTTTACCTTAATCACTCATGAATATCAAATATTATGAGTGATTACGCAACAGACATTCGTGACAATATTTTCCGTAAACACTTTCTACGATTACATGTTAATCGATTTACCGGTTCAATGAACTGGACGATCGGGATAACCAGATGACCATTCAGAATTAGAACCAGATCTGCCCACTACTACAGTGATCTGGTCACTGTAGCAATGGCTGATTAGTGATTACTGTAATTTCATCAAATTACAATTTTATCCCTAGTGTGGTTTTTACAGAAAATTCTCAAAATGCTTCTGGAATGATTCCGAAAATTCCTAAATTTTTTATACACATTATACTCACTGCTGCAATAATCCGAGTACTGTAGTAGTGGTTAAATTACAGTAATTTCAGTAAAATTATTATTTTACCCCTAATATGATTCTATGAAAAATTCTCAGAACATTTTCGGAATAATTCTGAAAATTTCAAGAATTTTTCCTACGCATTATAATACATTCAATTTCATCCAAAACTCATCAATTTAACTAATTGAACCAAAATTGAATTATTTTCAAATTAATTCTCAAATTAATTCAATAACTATGCATAACCAAATCTAATTGAGTAATCTATAGAGTCCCACCATATAGTTACTCTAAAATAATTATATGTCACTTATGAGTGGCTAATGTAACTCTAAAATTGAATTATAAGTATCAAATACCATAATTAGGTCAATTACAATAATTGTCCTAATTTATTTACACATGCAACCCTAATACTAATCAATTGGTTTTCTCACAAAAAAAAAAAAAAAAAAAAAAAAAAAAAAAACTCATCAAACAAGCATAAACCCTAACTACATCATATGTAATTCAATTGGAACAAATTGAAATAATTTTCAACACAAGTTAAGGAATTACCTTAACTCCTCTACTATTAATAGTTTAAGTTCCAGTTGAAGTAGTTTATACTTCCAATTTATTATTCTGTTCATCCAAAAGAAAAACCCCAATTTGATATATTTGAAACTATTTCAAAGCAACCAAATCAAGCCAAAAGCATAACCCTTAATGGTTGAAGGGCCATTTTGATCTTGCTTAGCAAATGGCAGAATGGCCAAAGCACTTCAGCATATGGCCAAATGGCATTTGCTCGCAAATGAAAAATGGCCGAATGGCCTTTAAAATGTCAGAAAGAATGAAACCAAATTGCATTTTTTTGGAATACCGGTGAAATCTTATATCATCTATATGGATGTCTTGATAAGCCGGTGTTGTCTCAAGCTCTTACAAAGGTGTTACCCAGGGTTTGAACCTGGGAAAGCTCAAACCGCTGGGCTACGCCCCTTGGGAGGGGTATTATGATCAATTATCCACCTTTGTAATACTTGGCCAATAATTAGCAACATATGCCAAATATAGTATATAGATAGATATAATTTTACCACACCAAATGTTTATCCGTAAAGCATCAAAATAAAATATTCTACATAATATTCTATTATTAAATAATAATAATTAATTAATTAACGTTTAATTAATTAATAATCATTATCACATGTGACAAAAAAATAAAATAAAATAACTAATTAACATTAGACATGTGTCCAACACATGTAAAAAATTAATTAGTCATGTGCATAATTAATTAATCAAACAATAATTAATTAATTAATTATTCTACATGTATGAGTGTCATTCTCCAATTAATACTAATGTGTATCTAATCAAATTATGTATCATATACACATATACATTAAATACTAAAATACCTTGTGGATTGGGGGTGTTCCGTGTGTTTTGGTACCCTGACTCGATGTGGTTTCCTTTGTGTAAAATGAAGAACCTGACCCAATGAGCTTTGACGAAGTTAAACCCGATCAGGTTAAAGCAGCATGACATATGCCCTGTCTGAAAAAGAGTACATCTAGAATACTAATGATGAAAATAGCAAAACAATGGTTCAATGAGGTCGTGGGTCCTACCAACCGTCATAGGCCAGTGCAGTAGCAGAAAAGCTGGCTCGTAGGTTGTCAGAGAGGATCGTAAAAGCAATGACTAAAGGGGTTAATGATGATTAAGTGTTATAAGGTGATGTCACGATCGGTTCTAAAAGGGTTTTGGGAACCTATAAAAAGGGTTAAAATCAGTATAGAAGGGGATCTTTTTTGGTTGGTTCTTTTCACTGGAAAATTGAGATTTAACAAACTGTGATTTGAGAGTAAGAGTACCAAAAAGTAACTAGTGATAGAAATTGAGTCATGTACCCAACTATATTATGAGAGATAGATCGTGATAGTCATTATTCGAGGAGATATTTTTGTTGCATCTTGTGTAATTCCCTTGTTATCAGCTCGGGTCGGTGTTCATCCTAAAACTAATAAAATATCCATTTTTCCTCACGTGAATGTAGGTTGGAGTCAATTTCCGCCCGAACCACGTTAAACTTTATCTCTATGTGATTGTTTGTCTCTTACAAGTTTGTGCGTGTAGGCACTGTATTTTTACACATAAGTCCCTATGATGAGTCTCATTTTGGAGACACTACCTTTTAAGTCACGGAGGTCACGGGAAACGGACATCGGAAGGGGAAATTCAGAATAAACAAGGTTCACTGTTTTCGTTAGTGTTGCGTTCGTGTTTACGTTAGAACGTCAAACGGATTGCGGGCGTTCGTGCCGCGTTCGAGGAAGCGTTCGAACGGTGTCGGTAATTCTGGTTTTGCTGCTAGCCTCACATCCAGCCCAATTAGCCCCCCCAAAGCCCATAAAATACATCCCAAATTAAATAAATAAATATTAATTTAAACATTAAACATTAAATAAAATATTTAAACCATTTACCAATTAAATAAAGCATTTACCAAACTTAAACTAAAATCATGCCTAATTTGAATATATTATATACTAAAACTAAAAAGAAGATATACCTAATTAAAATATATCCTAACCAATTAAAGCCAATCATATATTTGACTTCCTAATCTAATAAGATAATTACCAATCTAAAATATTGTATTCCTAAACCAAACCAAATCAAATCCCTTGCTTTCCTTGTCCAACACCAAATCAAATCCCTCATTAATTAGCCAAATCCCTTTCCTTGTCAAGCCCAACCCTTTGCCTATAAAAAGAACCCTTCACCAACTTCTCAACCCTAGTCCCTAGCTCATACACAACACACATAAAAATTACAGGAAGAACACACCCAAAAAGAGTAAGCAAAAGATAAAGAGGAGACTGCAGCGAAACCACAAGGAAACAGTAGCAAAAGACGGAGAACGACGACTCAAAACAGTAAGACAACGAACGAGAACAGTGAACCAGTGAACCGGGAGAGTTGCGGAGCATCCACCCTTCCGACGATCGTGTACCGTACATCCGAGAGGTGATTTAAAAGGTTAGACCTGAGGGTACCTTTTCATTAGTTTATATTCGTTTTTGTTATTATTATTGAATTCTATTCGCATGAGAGTCGTTTATGGATGCATGTTGTGGCTTGAATGAAATGGAAGAGTGTCGTCTCTTGTGGTATATAGGATGGAAACCCAGACATAAATTCCGTAGCCGAATCCGAATGGACGGTAGTGCGGTCTGTACTTGGGATACAACTCCACGTACCACTTGAGTAAACGGCACCTTCTCTTGTTTTGTGTTGCTTTTATTTATTTATTTTTCGTCACTTAAATTCTGCATGTTGCTTATTTATGCTTGACTCAATCGAGCGTATGGGCTTAGTAAGTGGAATGAAAGATCCCCTATGGGGAGGGGTTAAAGCCCTTTACCACGATACTTCGCCGCGCCGGTTGATGTGTGTTCGGTTGGATGCAAGACACGTTCAATCGGACATACTTAGAATAATATGATTGTCTTTATATTTGTATGCATGATGTGATGTGACGCGCATGGGCTTAGTATGTTGGTCTAAAGGTCCTCTCTTTGAGAGATCAAGAGCCCCAAAAGGCCACCTTTATGGCAGTACTTCGCCGCGCCCCTTTATTTTGTTGTTTATGTATTGCGTCCCATTTCTTGCATGAGGTCTGTTCCCGTTCGAACGCGTTTACGAACGCAACTCGAACGCGCATGCATTTTTGCCTTATCATGCATCAGGTCTCATTTCCGTTCGAACGCGTTCACGAACGCCATACGAACGTGAGCATTCTGTTTCATTTCCGTTCGAACGCGTTATCAAACGCCATACGAACGAGATCATTCTGTTTCATTTCCGTTCGAACGCGTTATCAAACGCCATACGAACGCGAACCTTCTGTTTACCGTTCGAACGCGTTTACGAACGCTACACGAACGCGCACACACTGAACTGAGTCTGTCTTATCATATTCATGCATAATTGCCTCTTGGTTGATCTTTCTTGTGTTATATAGCTAACCGTATTATTTGTATTCCTGCATTTATCCATTCTATGTGTTCTTAGGATTGTATTCAAGCATGATTAGGCTGTTAGCATGTTATTTGGTTAATAGGTTCATGAGATAGTACTCAAGCATGATTATGTTGTTCTTAGTTTTCCATATCATAGGATTGAAATATGTTCATGAGATTGCCATGTGATGTTGCATGTTGTGATGAACTTGTTGATGTATGCATATGAATTTAGAAGCATGATATTTTTGGAAATAAATGTTATTTAAGCCTGGTAAAATTATTACATAAATCCTTTTATTACAAGTGACATAAGTAAGGGACCATTCCGAACCCAACGGTTTGAGGTATTCCCTTGCGAGGGGTGAGTGCGGCCTTAAATCTCATTTTCCCGGTTCACACCGGGTGGCGACTCCATTACTCTCCGTTTAGTCCCTCGTGGCTACTCCGTACTCCCAACTAGGCCCCCGAGCCTGGAACAGCATGCGTCGCCCCAGTTTCCTGTGTTCCCACAGTCTGGCGACTCCACTGGGGATAGAGAATTGGCCCCGAAATATTGTCTTGTGATGTTTGGATTTATGTTTTAATTGACCGTGTCTATAGTGGATAAAGTGAGGGTTTAATCAAAGGCATTTTAAGGCTAGGTAATGGTTTGGTGTCTTCCTTCATTCACTACCTTTCTAGAAGGAAAAGCTGTGAAGGCACCTAGATAGCCATCTACTTGTAGCCTATTGTGATGGACTAATTTGGAGGACTCGTTGTTTATTCCTGACAACAAGCGATAAGAGCCTAAGAGGCTTGGGTATTTAAGTGAGCCTCGCTCCACCTCCCTCTGGGGGATCTACAACGGGAAATCCATTTGACAGTCCGTCACACACCATAGCTCATTGGCACGTACCTTAGTGTATAAAAAAAGGGTGCGCTCACTTGGTTGCTCGAACCCTTGAGTGGGGAGACCTAGTTGTGGGCCATCCTTCGCCGATGAGAGCCTTTGTCTATACTCTTGCTAACCCACCCATAGACCGGGTTGGATAAAGTAACAATTATTTCCTTGAATATGTGCTTGAGGACCATCCTCATTTGGATGCAGTTGGACTATTGTCAGAAATGCGGGCTTGCTGGGCCATTTAAACTGGGGCAAGTTCACACTTTATGACTATTAGGCCAAAAGCTTCTGAAATGTTGATGGGCCACTTTATAAAAATTATTATGTCATGTTTGCATCATTTTTCTTCTATGCTTTTGTTTGGGAACATCATCGTTTGGATCCATTTAGACCATTTGTCATGAGATATGGGCTTGTTGGGCCATTTAAACTGGGACAAAAACGTATTTTATGACAATTGGGCCAAAGGCTTCTAAGTGTTGATGGGCCACTTTTATGATTGTGTTCGGAATATTATCATTTGGATCTAGTTGGGCTCTTTGCCATAAGACATGAACTCGTTGGGCCATTTAAACTGGGACAGGTTCATTCTTATGACAGTTGTCCCAAAAGCTTCTAAAATGATAATAGGCTGATTTGTTTGAGGATTTTATTTGATTTAGTATATGTTATATACATCTCATGCACCCCATGCATACATACATCATGTTAACCCTTGTGTTCTGAAAGCCATCATAGATACATGTTGGTTAGGGAAGAGGACAGACTTGTCAAAAGACCAAGCAGCCACCAAGAGTACGGCAAAAGACATAACCCAACGGGATAGGAAACCCAATCATGCATGCATGCATACACGTAACATATTTGCATCCTTTTTGTGTTTGTTCTGTTTTGTAATAACAGGTTTCAAAGGAGAAAAAGAGAAAGCGTCAAATGCAAGCCAACCAGAAGCAGTAACAGTACAATATCAGCAGTTTTCGAGAATGAATCGCAGAGGGTCGAGGCCCAAATCAGTATCAGTTTTAGGGATGAGTCCCAGGGTCAAGGCCCAAATCAGTATCAGTTTTGGGGATGAGTCCCAGGGCCGAGGCCCACACCAGTATCAGTTTGGGATGAATCCCGAGGGCCGAGGCCCACATCAGTATCAGTTTGGAGATGAATCCCGAGGGCCGAGGCCCACATCAGTTCAGTATCAGTTCTGCCGGGTATAGTACTCTGGGGGGCGGGGCCCACATCATATCAGTAATGGTTCGGAAATGGACCATCATCTCATCACTCGCCGAAAATGGCACTCCGAGAATGGAAGCACGGTTCGGAAATGGACCATTATCAATCTCGCCGAAAATGGCACTCCGAAAATGGAGCACGGTTCGAAATGAACCATCATCTCATCTTGCCGAAAATGTCACTCCAAGAATGGAAACACAGTTTGGGAATGAGTCCCAGGGCCGAGGCCCACTTCAACATCAGTTTTGGGGATGAGTCCCAGGGTCGAGGCCCACATCAAACACAGTTTGGGAATGAGTCCCAGGGCCGAGGCCCACTTCAGCATCAGTTTTGGGGATGAGTCCCAGGGTCGAGGCCCACATTACATCAGTATCAGCATTGCCGGGTGTGGCATTCTGGGGGCGAGGCCCATATTACATCAGATCAGTTCTGCCGAGAATGGCACTCCGAGAATGGAGATATAGTCCGGGAATGGACCACCTTACAGTAACGGTTCAGGAAGAAAGCCTGCATTCAGCTCAGTACGGGAATAAAGCCCACATTCAGTACAGTTCAGGAAGAAAGCCTACAAACTCGGGAATAAAGCCCACATTCAGTACAGTTCGGGGATAAAGCCCACAGTTAACAAAGTTAGGGAACAAAGCTCACCCTCAACTCAAATTCGGGAACAAAGCCTACGGTCAACATAATTGAAGGAAGAAAGCCTAGGGGAATAGAGCCCTATCTCTCAACAGTTCGGGAATAAAGCCCAAGGGAATAAAGCCTCATATCAACACAGTTCGGGAATAAAGCCCAGGGGAATATAGCCCCATCTCAATGCAGTTCGGGAATAAAGCCCACAGTCCAAACAATAGGGGAATAGAGCCCTATCTCTCAACAGTTCGGGAATAAAGCCCAGGGGAATAAAGCCTCATATCAACACAGTTCGGGAACAAAGCCCAGGGGAATAAAGCCTCATATCAGTATAGTTCGGGAACAAAGCCCAGAGGAATAAAGCCTCATGTCAGTATAGTTTGATAACAAAGCTCAAGAGGAAGAAAGCCTCATATCAGTATAGTTTGAGAACAAAGCTCAAGGGGAAGAAAGCCTCATATCAGTATAGTTTGAGAACAAAGCTCAAGGGGAAGAAGCCTCATGTCAGTACAGTTCGGGAATAAAGCTCGGGAGGAATAAAGCCTCATCTCAACAGTTCGGGAATAAAGCTCGGGAGGAATAAAGCCTCATCTCAACACAGTTCGAGAATGAACAAGCCGGGAATGACAATCCAAGAATGGAGCACAGTTCAAGAATGAACAAGCCGGGAATGGCACTCCAAGAATGGAAGCACGGTTCGGGAATGGACCAACTTACAGTAACAGTTCGGGAATGGACACCTTACGGTAACGGTTCGGGAATGGACCACATCACAACACGGTTCAGGAATGAACCAGGGGTCGCAGCACCTCACCACCAAATCAACTCAACTCAAAACATGGTAAGTCAAGTGGCAGCTGGCGAGCCAGGTAAGTGAAAATGCATTGCATAAACTTTGATAGGATTGTCACTGTTGCACATTACCCAAGTCCCATCAAAGTGGGGGCGACTGTAGGCACTGCATTTTTACACATAAGTCCCTATGATGAGTCTCATTTTGGAGACACTACCTTTTAAGTCACGGAGGTCACGGGAAACGGACATCGGAAGGGGAAATTCAGAATAAACAAGGTTCACTGTTTTCGTTAGTGTTGCGTTCGTGTTTACGTTCGAACGTCAAACGGATTACGGGCGTTCGTGCCGCGTTCGAGGAAGCGTTCGAACGATGTCGGTAATTCTGGTTTTGCTGCAAGCCTCACATCCAGCCCAATTAGCCCCCCCAAAGCCCATAAAACACATCCCAAATTAAATAAATAAATATTAATTTAAACATTAAACATTAAATAAAATATTTAAACCATTTACCAATTAAATAAAGCATTTACCAAACTTAAACTAAAATCATGCCTAATTTGAATATATTATATACTAAAACTAAAAAGAAGATATACCTAATTAAAATCTATCCTAACCAATTAAAGCCAATCATATATTTGACTTCCTAATCTAATAAGATAATTACCAATCTAAAATATTGTATTCCTAAACCAAACCAAATCAAATCCCTTGCTTTCCTTGTCCAACACCAAATCAAATCCCTCTTTAATTAGCCAAATCCCTTTCCTTGTCAAGCCCAACCCTTTGCCTATAAAAAGAACCCTTCACCAACCTTCTCAACCCTAGTCCCTAGCTCATACACAACACACATAAAAATTACAGGAAGAACACACCCAAAAAGAGTAAGCAAAAGATAAAGAGGAGACGGCAGCGAAACCAAAAGGAAACAGTAGCAAAAGACGGAGAACGACGACTCAAAACAGTAAGACAACGAACGAGAACAGTGAACCAGTGAACCGGGAGAGTTGCGGAGCATCCACCCTTCCGACGATCGTGTACCGTACATCCGAGAGGTGATTTAAAAGGTTAGACCTGAGGGTACATTTTCATTAGTTTATATTTGTTTTTGTTATTATTATTGAATTCTATTCGCATGAGAGTCGTTTATGGATGCATGTTGTGGCTTGAATGAAATGGAAGAGTGTCGTCTCTTGTGGTATATAGGATGGAAACCCAGACATAAATTCCGTAGCCGAATCCAAATGGACGGTAGTGCGGTCTGTACTTGGGATACAACTCCACGTACCACTTGAGTAAACGGCACCTTCTCTTGTTTTGTGTTGCTTTTATTTATTTATTTTTCGTCACTTAAATTCTGCATGTTGCTTATTTATGCTTGACTCAATCGAGCGCATGGGCTTAGTAAGTGGAATGAAAGATCCCTTATGGGGAGGGGTTAAAGCCCTTTACCACGATGCTTCGCCGCGCCGGTTGATGTGTGTTCGGTTGAATGCAAGACACGTTCAATCGGACATACTTAGAATAATATGATTGTCTTTATGTTTGTATGCATGATGTGATGTGACGCGCATGGGCTTAGTATGTTGGTCTAAAGGTCCTCTCTTTGAGAGATCAAGAGCCCCAAAAGGCCACCTTTATGGCAGTACTTCGCCGCGCCCCTTTATTTTGTTGTTTATGTATTGCGTCCCATTTCTTGCATGAGGTCTGTTCCCGTTCGAACGCGTTTACGAACGCAACTCGAACGCGCATGCATTTTTGCCTTATCATGCATCAGGTCTCATTTCCGTTCGAACGCGTTCACGAACGCCATACGAACGCGAGCATTCTGTTTCATTTCCGTTCGAACGCGTTATCAAACGCCATACGAACGCGATCATTCTGTTTCATTTCCGTTCGAACGCGTTATCAAATGCCATACGAACGCGAACCTTCTGTTTACCGTTCGAACGCGTTTACGAATGCTACACGAACGCGCACACACTGAACTGAGTCTGTCTTATCATATTCATGCATAATTGCCTCTTGGTTGATCTTTCTTGTGTTATATAGCTAACCGTATTATTTGTATTCCTGCATTTATCCATTCTATGTGTTCTTAGGATTGTATTCAAGCATGATTAGGCTGTTAGCATGTTATTTGGTTAATAGGTTCATGAGATAGTACTCAAGCATGATTATGTTGTTCTTAGTTTTCCATATCATAGGATTGAAATATGTTCATGAGATTGCCATGTGATGTTGCATGTTGTGATGAACTTGTTGATGTATGCATATGAATTTAGAAGCATGATATTTTTGGAAATAAATGTTATTTAAGCCTGGTAAAATTATTACATAAATCCTTTTATTACAAGTGACATAAGTAAGGGACCATTCCGAACCCAACGGTTTGAGGTCTTCCCTTGCGAGGGGTGAGTGCGGTCTTAAATCTCATTTTCCCGGTTCACACCGGGTGGCGACTCCATTACTCTCCGGTTTAGTCCCTCGTGGCTACTCCGTACTCCCAACTAGGCCCCCGAGCCTGGAACAGCATGCGTCGCCCCAGTTTCCTGTGTTCCCACAGTGCGGTTCCCACAACTAAATAAATTCACTAGTTTGAGAGATTTATTCGAGAGATAATTTCCAATTTTATCCTTAGAATAAAAAAACACAATAATTTCCAATTTTATCCTTAGAATAAAAAAACACACACATATGTTCAAGAACTAAGAGCCAAGAAAGTGGCCATAAATGATCTGGGTGCTGGTGTAAAGGACAAACGAGGCAAAATTGATTATCCACATATTAATATTTCTTTTTAACATTTCACACATTCTTAATGCACTCCTGAATCCTAACAATAACACACAATTTTAAGTTTTATATAAAAATAATAGCTACTGAAAATTTTCAATACATAAACATTTTTTAAAGTTTTATGATAATTTATGAAACAATTATTAATGACTTATTTAATTAGTACTCATATTTATGATAAAGTCTTATCCATTAAACAACCCAAGTCAGATTGAAGAGGGTCAAAATTTCAGCATGGAGGCAGATGCCAACTACCATGCACGTGCAAAAACGGTTAGTTGATCACGTGCGGATAATTTCAGCTAATGTATTAGATGAAACTACAACATTTATACAAACAATAAAGCCAGCGAAACAACTCAAAAAAAATTAAAGAGTCTCCGAGTTCTTTGATCAGTTACATTGACATCAAACACTTAGCATCGT
Source organism: Zanthoxylum bungeanum (assembly GCA_019454045.1). Classification (NCBI taxonomy): domain Eukaryota; kingdom Viridiplantae; phylum Streptophyta; class Magnoliopsida; order Sapindales; family Rutaceae; genus Zanthoxylum; species Zanthoxylum bungeanum. Next base: position 12,180 of record SKCR01055084.1, on the reverse strand, counting down.
CACTACTCCAAAAACAAAACCATGGGCTCAATAGGTGAGACTCTGTGCGTGACTGGCGCTTCTGGGTTCATCGGTTCATGGCTCATCATGAGATTGCTCGAACGTGGCTATGCTGTTCGGGCCACTGTACGCGATCCTGGTCTGGTTTCATTTGTTAATCATGTTACTTAATTTTCTTTATAACATTGCAAGTGACAAGATCTTAATTGACAACGTGGCAGATAACAAAGAGAGAGTGAAACATTTGCTGGAGTTACCAAGGGCAAACAGTCACCTGACTTTGTGGAAAGCTGATTTGGCCGAAGAAGGAAGTTTTGATGAACCCATTCGAGGCTGCACTGGAGTTTTTCATGTGGCCACGCCTATGGATTTTGATTCCAAGGACCCTGAGGTATCATGCCGTCCCTGCCCATAGGAGGGCGCTTAATGATCAAGGGATCCAATTTTTTTTTATTATAATATTCTATTATGTTCAGGGGTCTCAAAATATAAAAATAGACTATGATCGCAAAAATATTAGAATCAGCCAATAAGCGTTCAGTTTCTTACTTGATGCTGATTTATAGTTTAATTTTCACAGAATGAAGTGATAAAGCCAACAATAAACGGGATGCTAAGCATCATGAAAGCATGCAAAAATGCAAAAACAGTGAGGAGGTTAGTGTTCACATCATCTGCTGGAACTTTGGATGTTGAAGAGCACAGAAAGCAAGTTTATGATGAAACCTCATGGAGTGATTTGGACTTTGTTCGGTCTGTTAAGATGACTGGATGGGTTAGTAATTATTTAATTACAAGCTAATTCATATTCTTGTCACATGAACATGTTTAAATTAATTTATCAGTTTGTTGATTTGATCAGATGTATTTTGTGTCCAAGACTCTGGCAGAGCAAGCTGCATGGAAGTTTGCTGAAGAAAATAACATTGATTTTATCAGTATAATACCAAGTCTTGTTGTTGGTCCATTTCTCATGTCATCAATGCCACCCAGTCTCATAACTGCACTTTCCCCCATTACAAGTTAGTTGCTTTAATTCATTTCTCTGTTTAAAGTGTGCGCTGGGTATAATCTTTTATCCGTCTTTATAGACTAATATCAGCTATTTGTTTAATTAAACACAGGAAATGAAGCGCATTACGGAATTATAAGGCAAGGCCAGTTTGTGCATTTGGATGATCTCTGCAATGCTCATTTATTTTTGTTTGAGCATCCTGAAGCGAAGGGCCGCTACATTTGCTCTTCACACCCAGTTACCATTCTTGAACTTGCAAAATTCCTCAAGGAAAAGTACCCAGAATACAATGTGCCCACAGAGTAAGCCCTCTGAGATTTATTCAATTTGGTATCTTCCAATAGTGTCATTTAACTAACCTAACTGTTATTGCTAATTAGGTTCAATGGCGACGATGGGAATTTGAAAAATGTAGTGTTCTCTTCCAAGAAGCTGACAGATTTGGGATTTAAGTTCAAATACAGCTTGGATGACATGTTCACGGGAGCTGTCGATACTTGCAGAGCCAAGGGATTGCTTCCTCTTTCTCATGAAAATGAGAAAAATGGACATGCCTAAATTTATGTGCTGCCTCTTTCATGTTGCAGTTTTACGAAATAAATGTTTCTGATTATGTGGATTCTGTACTTTGTCAACTCATTTTGTGTCATGTAAAAGTTCATCTTCCTTATTTCAGCCCACTATTCAAGGAGTAATGATAGTGACCCAAAAGTAATTATGAAAAATAGACAAATAAAACACAATTAAAAGACAAATAATTTTATTTGTCTTTTAATATTGTGCTATTTTTTCATGTTATTTTTTGTCAATGTATCATTTTTGTTTAAGTGGTGTCTTATTTTGTTATTTTTAGGCAGTCTTGTTTTGTTATTTTTGCCAATCTTGTTTTGTTACCGGAAATAAAAATGAACTTGTCGTGGAAATTATTGTTTTACCCAAATGGTTATGTTACGAGGGTTTAGGGTTTCTTAAGAGAAAATGGCAAACGTGGGGGGTAGAACCCTAAAAGTGCCTACTAAAAAGAAGGGGATTTATTATTTAATCCAAAATAAAGAGGCATATTTCAATTTAGTACAAACTCAAAATAGAATTTACATTTAATTCATACACATATAAAAATGACATAAATGTATATTATAAAATAATATAATTATATTTTTAAATATATGATATAATTTTTAATTTTTTTGATATTTAATTCTATTTTAAGAATTCGGACATAGTCTTAAAATTTAAGTCAAATTAGGGGGAAAAAAGATAAACATAGATTGAAGGTAGTAAATTTTCTCTCTCTCAGACTCAGACAGACACTTGGAGACATGATGAGAGAGGAACAAAGTCGAGTGTGGGCAAAAATAAAATAAGGGCGTGATTTTTGTAATTTAGCACACGTAACATGTGCACGTGGCAAAAATTTAACTTTTTAAAACAAACACGCAAAAACAACTTAATAAAAATTAAAAGAGTCCACGAGTATCTTAATAGTACACATTAAATATCTATTTTTGGAAAATTTTGACATTATTTTTATATTTTATAGGTATTGTTTCTTCATAAGAAGAGCTTCCTTCTCTAGATTAGGAACTTTTCCAAATTTTATTTTATAATTTTCAGATATATTGATTTCTTGTAAAAGATGTTCTCTTATATTACTTATTTCTGAACATTCATCATAAATTTCTATAAACGGTTTACTTGAATAAATTTCACCATAGTTTGTATTACTTAAGGAAAATAAGACAGAATAGTAAACACTCATAACTTTGTTCCTAATTTTATGAATTTGTCTTTTAATAAATATATTAAATAAAAATTATATTGTAATAAAAATAAATTTTATAATTTTATAATAATTCTATTATAAGAAGAAACATATTAGACGATCATATTAAATAAAAAAATACTATAAAATTATCGACAACTAGCACATGACTCGTACTTTGTGCGGGTCGAACCTATATTTTAGGTATTGATCTTTTAACTACTCCAGATCTTGTCTGTTATATAGTTTAAATGATACATTGATTTACTTACACGTAATATTTATGTCTCATTCGTTTGTCTATCAATTCTCAAATAATATTTTTCCAATTCACTATGTAAAAGCTAATAGTCAGAGTATGCATTTTGAAGCATAGTAAATAAAAAAAAAATTAATGAAATAAAAAAATTTATATAAATAATTTAAAATAAAATAACAAATAACAATAGACCCAAAATCTAAAAAAAATGGTTAAATTTTTGTGGGTGGCTACTATTTAAGTTTCTTATTTGTAATAGGATATAATAGTTTTTTATATTATAAAAGTTTTTTATTTTTTATTTTAATTTTATAATTTATAAATAAAATGACTTTCAAATCAACAATAGGATCAAAATTTCAACAGGATCAAAATTTTACTTTGATCTAGATATATCAGAAACTTCATTACTTTTTTTGATGCCTACGACCTCTTCTCTATCCGACCCTTTTTCATTATCTAATATAATATAATTTTTTATTAAAATAAAAAATATACATCATACTTCATTTCTATAATTAATATTTTTATTATTAAATTATAAAATTAAAATAATATATATATATATATATATATATATATATATATATGTTAAATATTTTTAAATTCTCTCAATACTCTATAGGCAACTCAATTTTGAAAAAAAATAAAATAAAATAATTTTAATTAAATTATTATATTCCTAATAAAAAAAACTAACAAATTGATGAATTATATTTTTAATCAAATACCTAATGCATATTAACATACAGTTGACAAGTCTAACGATTACGAGTAATATTAATTACTACGCAATGCATATGGTAACCCAATTAGCAACTTGAATGAAATCTATTAGACATCCAATGTGGACACATAATAATTGCGTTTGTGTCTTAATCATGGTTGGGCATTAATTTATTAACCATATTATAAGATTAATTAATAATCTTTATTAAACATGAGGCTAAGGTCGCACCATATGTAATGTAAACATTTGGTGATGAATCCAGTTAGGCGTTATAACTGTGGCTAAATTGTCAATTATCAAAATTGAGTTTTGCATCAACGGATTAAATCAAATGAAGGTGACCATTGGATTTAATTTAAAGCTACAAACAAAATTCCCTAAATATGGATTCACATATATTTATTATTTTTATTGTTAATATATATATATATATAATTCTTTAATAAATGTGATATGTTTATCATTTTCCTAGTTAAGAATAATATTATAATAATTAAGAGAAATATTAAAATCCACTAAAGTTCAATATTTTTTTTAAAATTCACTATTAAAAAAATATAAATATTCATATAATATAATCCTAATAAGCATTTAATTCTGCTATGTTACTAAGGGGCCAATTTAATTTTAAGTACTTGGCCAACTTACTTATCATACATGTATGCAAATTCTATGATAATAAATATTCCAATTTCATAAAAACTTTAATTTTATGAACGTATGCAAACTCTATGCTACTCATTGATGATGAAACGACGATGGACAAAGAAAAATAATGATTATAAAGTAGTAGAAAGAGATAGTAGTGGACAAAAGGAGAAGAAAAATAAGGAGAGTATGTATTTTGATTCAAAAACGACACGAATTCATTTATTGTTTTTTATTTTAATTTCTTTATTTTTTTTTTCAGTTTAATATTTTCAATTATCTTTAATGTTAATACAATATTTAGGATAACATGTAAATAATAATTTTTTATAGGCTAGGTTGCCTTCAACAGTTCCTAAATGGGCATCTTTGACATTGTAAAATCTTCATCGAATAGACCAATCACAATCGGACTATCTACACCTTCTTTGAATAATGATTTAAACAGTATTTAAATACCAGCTAGATAGATATATCTAATTTTTTTTCCCTCTTCTAGGATGGTATTTTTGTTAATATTTTGTTAATGCTTGTTTGTGTAAGCAAATTTAATTTTATGTTTCCCTTTGTATGTGTGATATTTACAATTCTTTCTAATTCTTGATATTCATGTACAACAATTTTTTATCTTAAGTACATTCCTCTTAGTTTCATCATTAAATTAGATGGGTATTTTAGATTAAATTCTAACTTTTCAATTTTTGCTAGCTTTTTATTATCAAAAGTAGCACACATTAAATATTCATCGGAATTTTCTTCAATTTCTGTACTGTCTATATTTTCTTCATTTAAGATTTCTCTATTCATTTTCACTGGAGGTGTTTGAATATACTTCAAATATTTTTGACTCTTATGTACTTAAACAGTCGATTTCGACTTAACTTAATTCGGATTGAATTTGTTCATAATCTTCATATAAGATTCTAATTTTCTTTTTGTCACTTTCATATTTCAATTTAGTACAAACTCAAAATAGAATTTACATTTAATTCATACACATATAAAATGACATAAATGTATATTATAAAATAATATAATTACAGGTTTGCACTCAAAAACATAAATAAAATAAAATGTAAGGCGGTAAAGGAGCCAATTTGGCTTCTTCTTTTTTTTTTTTTTTTTTTTTTTTTTTTTTTTTTCTAATTTTCAATTTAAAATTAAATATCTTCTAAAATATAAAGAGTTTCAATAAAAATTACATATTATTAATTTACAAATCATGAACTTTAAAATAAGTACAATTATAAATATGTTTTGACTGAAAAATAGTTCAAAATAACCCTTATATTTATAAGATATTGATAATCACAGATAAAATCTTTCTAAACATTCAGATTTCATTTATCTAGATTGCAAATCACAATATGTAAAATTCTAATTTTCATTTAGTAACCTCTCTCAAATTCGAACTTCCACAAGGTCAAAATCATCCATAAAGTTGCTCTGTCGCACATAATATATAACCTGAAAATATGACTGTGCTCACAAAAAAACATGGTTGTCCTCATAAAAATGTGATTGAACTCATTAAAATGTGATTATCCGAAAAAAAATGTGATTGTGTTAATGTATTATAAGATGTGGTGATACTTCTTTTGAACCTGGATATTATACTTGCATCAGTAAATGACCATTCTGAACCCAAATAGGGTTTAAGGTCGGACCTTGCGATGAATGTAATGCGGCCCTAAATCATTCATAGTGTCTTATATTGGGTGGTGACTCTTTTATTCTCCTCTTAGTCCCCTGTGGGGTATCCATACCTTCTATGGACTACGAGCCCAATAATGTCATGGTCGCCGATATAATAGGCATAACGATAAGCCCTACTTCGCTCCTATAGATGACGACGCTACTGAGGAAAGATAATCAGTCCCCAAAAAATGCCTTATAATATCCATGGTTAGATTGAGGTTAATCATGTCTTCATTCGTCTTGCATAACTTTAGAAGCAAAACAGGATTTCCTACTATGCCTATGACGTTGGCGACCACGACACTATTGAGCTCATAGAGAGTATGGATAGTCCTACGGGGGAACTAACCAGAGAATAAAAGAGTCACTACCCGGTATGATGCATATGAAATGATTTAAGGTCGCAATATACCTCTCGCAAGGTTTGACTTTAAACCCGTTTGGGTTCGAAATAGTCTCTTACTGATGCCATTGTATACCAAGGTTCAAACGAGGATCCACATGTCTTATAATGCAAAGAAATCACACACAATAATTTATATTCAACGTAATAATCATTACACATTTATTAATTACAATGAACAATGATAAATTAAATTTGATCAAAAGCAGTCAAATCCGGTCTGATATAAATCGTCATGTCCAGCCGGATGTACAGGATGACTGGCTGGACTTATTGCATAATCTAGAAAGCATAGGGACGTAAGGTCGTATCTCACACATTGATCACCACATCACCAAAGAAAACGATTCGCATAATAATAACAGATAATGATAAATAATGGATGTTTAACCATAAAAGAAACAAAACATAAGCTCAAAGTCTTGCACGTCTATTTCCATGTGGTACGTGGAATTGTATACCGAGTGCAAATCATAATACCATCCATTCGGAATCGGCTATGGAATTTATGTCTAATTTTTCATTCTATATACCACAGAAAATAAACTGCTTGGTGTATCCAGTTAAGCAGCCAAACTTATTGTGCGATGAATATATGTCCGGTCGAACATACATATGTCCGGCAGGATATGCGGCGTCACTCAAAACAGTGAATAGATGATGCAAAATTCAAATATTAAGTGCCCTCAGGCTGTACCTCAAACTGCACCTAGCTCTCATTATACTTCTGCAAGTCAAAAGAGTAGTTTGTGTTGGGTTCTCTAAGAACTAGCCAAGGATCTAATAAGCATAAAATTGTGTGAATAAACTATGTAAGATTGCGGAAAAAATACTTACATAGATCGGCAATGAGGATGTAGGATTTCAAAAATTTGCTCATTTGTGTAATGCTCCAAGCTCTTCTCTTTGATTGTATGTTGAGCTCCAAGCTTTGGTGAATGAATTCCAAACTTATGGGAGTAGTTTCCATATCACCTTTGTTGGCCCTTTGCTGTGCTAGCAATGGAGATTTTTTTGCAACAAAAATCCCCAAGTTCCTTCTTGTAACTCTCGGCCAAGCCAAGATTTGGGGAGGGAGAGAGCAAAATGGTGTGAATGATGGAGAGGATAGAGGAGATGAGTGAATGTGTTACTTGTATTTTATTTTCCAAAAATCAAAATGATATACCAAAATCAAATATTTGGTAAAATTCCATCACACTTGACACTTGTGTAAGAAATAAGTTATCTTAAAATCTCTACTAATTTCCATCAAATAAAATTTAAGCAAATGACTAATGATGTGACTTGTTGTGGGCCCCACTTGATTCAAAATCCGAGTGGGCCCGCAAACATATTCCGGGCTCGAGTTCGTTAATTCCGAATTAACGAATTTTCCGTTGCGATTTAATTAAATCAAATTTAATTAAATAATTATGCCTAGCAAAATTACTATTAAAGTCACTCGCGAATTAAATCTAAATTAATTCATTCTCCCGAATTAAAATCCAAATTTAATTCCGTTATGAAATCTAATTTCATTTAATATATGGAATATATTATTTAATCGATTAATTCCAAATTAATCGTTCTCTCTCTTCTAATTGAATTTTATCCCAGATAAAATTCTCGCCGTAATTAATCATAGATTAATTTTTCTCTCTCTTCTAATTAATCCCAGATTAATTATGTTCGAGTCATACGTCATCGGTGAATCTTCGGAAAGCGACCCATGAGATCCCTGGATATGTTGGCAGTAAATATGGTTATCAGACTATCTGAATACGTGCGTACCCCGTACCATGTTTTTACCAATTTACAAGACATGTTTGGCTTCTAGCAAAGCACCGTGCCTACCCAATTCTCCAGAAATATTCTTTAAGGAATATATAATCTATGTCAGGCGTAGTATACGTAGTTTTGCGCATTACGATCCAGTATCGATATCACATGCTAGACCTAGGGCTGTAATTGTGTCTGCCCCGTACGAAGCATATATCGGATCTCTGGTAACTAGTCTCTATAATCGGATAATCATGACCTAGTCATATTATCCCGATGACTGGAGTACTAAAGAGTATTAGTTCCCTATCCTACGTGATCATCATCTCTATATGACTGAAGTGATACTTCCATCTTGACATCACACCCAATACACTACGATTCTCAGTATACCCAGAAGAGGCGTACACGGAACCTGTTAAAGCCTCGGATGACCAAAACAAAAGTATACTGATTGTCGCAAGTATTAGCGATGCAAGTCTCAGGTTAAGACCAAATACACCTACCCTGACTTGGATTCCCATAGACACATAGTCATACTACCAATGGGATTCCGAGGGGTCTATCCAGAGCGAAGCTGTTTCCGTACCATCGGTAAACAGAACCTCCTATTACACTTGCATGAGTATCCAATACCCAAATATATGAGAACTATGATGTTACGCTTCCATAACACGCACAAGTGTAATACTAGTCTATTCCGCATTATCGATGTCCAGTCTCGATAATACTACGACTATGGATATTTAATGATTAAACCTTAGTTCATCTAAGATACTTAAGGATGTTCTTAACATCAATCCAGTGACCATCATCTAGATTGGCCTGATTGTGACTCCATATGCTTAAAGCCTGTGAGACACCAGGTCACGTACATCTTTTGAATGTACGAGTTCTCGGAGAGTACCAACAACTTTCAGATCTATCCCAATAGATCTTTATTCCTAGAATAAAGGTTGCCTCTCCCAAGTATTCTATGGAGAATTTTCATGAAAGCCAAGCTTTCACCGATTATTTTATGGGAATGTTATTACTAAGAAGCAATACATCATCAACGAATATGACATTTATTATTAGTGCGCTCCCACTAACCTTCTTATATACACAAGAATCTTTACCATTTTGAATGAAACCATATACCATTATGATCTTATCAAAACGTTAGTTCCAAGAACACAATGTTTGCTTCAATCCATAAATGGATTGATTTATCTTGCAAACCTTGTTTGCATGTTTTTCACGAAAAAATCATCAGGATGTTGCATACAAACATCCTCCAAAAGGTTTCCGTTTAAGGAAAGCGGTTTTGACGTACCATGTGCCATATTTCATAAACGAAATATGCAGTTATAGCAAGCATTATCTGAATGGATTTAATCATGGCAACAGGTGAAAAAATTTCATTGTAGTCGACACTATGTCGTTGATGATACCCTTTCTGTATAAGCCTAGCTGTGTATATTTATATGTTGCCATCCATGTATGTCTTCCTTGAAGATTCATTTAGTACCAACAAGCACAATGCCTTCTCTGACATCAACTAGTCTCCAAACTTGGTTGTATATATGGAATCCATTTCGGACTTCATGACACTTTGCCATAAAAAGGAGTCGATACCTTGTATCACTTCCTCATACGTAGTCGGTTCAGTACCCTCAATAAGACTAATGTCTACAAGAGGTGAGATCAGAAACCCATACCTCTCAGGTTATTTTCTGACTCTCTCCGACCTATGCAGTTCTTGTGTATTCGAAGATTGTGGTACAATCTCATCCCTGATGAACTATTTATGTTCCGTTAAGGATTCTGTGCCAGGAATAGTATCACTCCAATTTTCATCGAGTTCTATTTTCCTCCCACTTACCACTGCATATAGGAATTCCTCTTAGGAAAGCCGCATGGAGAGCAACAATTATATTGTTCTCTTGTGAGTTGTATAAGTACTATACTTTGGTTTCCTTAGGACAACCTACAATTAGGCACTTATCCGATTTGGGTTCTAGTTTGGTATCATCCAAACATTCAATTATATGCCCAGCATCCCAAATCTTCAGGAATGAGAAACCCGGTTTCTTTCCTGTTCATATCTAATATAGAGTCTGTCCAACCGACTTTTGAAGGAACCTTATTCAAAATAAGTATTGCACTGTTTAATGTGTATCCCTAGAAGGAGATTGGTAGCTCAGAGAGACTCGTCATTAACCTTACTATGTCCGACAAAGTTCAGTTTCTCTGTTCGGACACACCGACATGATTGAGGTGTTCCGGGAGGAGTCCAATGTGAAAGAATACCATACTCTTTCAAATAGTCGAGAAACTTATATGTTTAAGTATTTTACACTATGGTCCGACCGTAATGTTTCTAATACTTTTACCGGTTTGTTTTCTTACTTCGTGTCGAAACTCTTTGAATTACTCAAAAGTTCCTGACTTGTGTTTCATAAGATACACATAACCATAACGCGATTCCACATCTGTAAAGGTTACGAAGTATTCATATTCATCTCTAGCCTAGCTAGACATGGGCCCACTTACGTCACAATGAACGAGAGCTAACAGATCGGTGGCACTTGCACTTTTACCAAGTAAAAGATATTTTAGCCACTTTGCCTAATAAACTAGATTCGTAGACATCATTTGTGTTGGGTTTCTATTAAGTCCCAAGGATCAAATCAAGCAATGAAAAACATGTACGAATACTCAAAGAATTTGTGGAATACTTACAATGAACGGTTGAGCGATGCGAAGAACACACAAAAATCTTTTCCTCCTCCATGAAGCCCACAGAAGTGGGTAGATTTTTGTCCTCCAAAATTTCGGCCATGGTGATCTACCAAGCTCCAAGCTTTGTGTTGTGATTCCATGCTCACGGGTGGGTTTCCCTATCACCTTCATACGACTTCTAAAGCGTGCTAGCACTCCGGAAATTTTTCCGTAAAACTTCATATGCATCTCCTACATCTCACGACAATTGCAGTGAAAGAAGAAGAAAAACAGCCCTTTGGGCGTGAGCAAGAGAAGAGGAAAGAGAGAAGAAAAAAATGTGTTGGTTTTTGGTTGTTGGAGATTTGTGTATCTATACACAAATTCAACTTTTAAAAAGTCAAGGCCAAAAACAATTAATGCCATCCAACTACCACATCAACTATTCACATCAAAAGTGACTAGACATCACATCACTCAAGTGACAAGTGATTTGACGCTTGATGTGACCAGTGGTTTGACGCTTGATGTGACTTATGGGCCGCACTTTAATTCGCAATGTGAGTGCGCCCGCAAACACTCTTGAGCTCGGGTTCGCTAATTCCAAATTAACAAATTTTCCGTTGCGAAGTAATTAAATAATTATGCCAAGCAAAATTACTATTCACGTCGCTAACGAATTAATTCTAAATTAACTCGTTCGCCGAATTAAAATATAATTTAAATTCCACGTCGAAATCCAATTTTGTATAATATATCGAATATATTATTTTATCGATTAATTCCAAATTAATCGTATTCTCTCTTTATTTAATATTTTATCCCAGTTAAAATATCTCCGTAATTAATCCCGGATTAATTTTCTCTCTCATCTAATTAATCCCAGATTAATAAAGTGCGAGTCATAAGTCATCGGTGAATCTTTGGGAAGCGACCCATGAGGTCCCCGGATATGATGGCAGTAAATTCGGTCGTCGGACTATCCGAACACGTACGTACCTAGTACTACGTTCTTACCAATTTACAAGACATGGTTGGCTTCTAGCAAAGCACCGTGCCTACCCAATTCTCCAGAAATATTCTTACTGGAATATGTGATATATATCAGGCGTAATATACGTAGTATTGCGTATTTTGATCCAGTATCAAATGTCACGTGCAAGGCCTGGGGATGGAAATGTGTCTGCCCCGTACGAAGAAC